>CM061142.1:730823726-731052873 GCA_030789695.1 Scilla litardierei
GGGTTTGGGGAAACCGTAGGAACGAGAAGATAGGTGGGGCTAGACAGCTATGAGGTTGGTTACCACTCCAATTGTGCCCACAGAGGCGGGGAGTAGGCTGAGTGTTAAGATTTTTGAGTGTTGAGAGTTTGAGTGTTATGGTGAGGAATGCCACCCCAATTGGGGGAGGCCCAGTCCCCGCTATTCAACTCGTTTCTTAGGTTTCAAAATAATAAATAAATAATAACTTATAACCATGAATAAAGAAAGATCTGCTGGCATATGGTGTCTTGTGCTTCACACTTTGGTTAGATTGGTGGTTTTGTGGGTTACCTACTGGACGCGCTGTGACATGTCCCCTCTACCCTAAGGTACATGTACAGGTACAGGTTCGCAGCCAGTAGGACTGAGGACAGAGACCCCGGAGAGCAGCTTGTCTCAGCAGGGCCTGTAGAGTTTGTAGTTAGCGTGTGTCCTGGTAGTGTAGTCCTGGGTTGGGGGTGAGATGAGAGCAGTGTTCTGTACCCATGTGCCCCTTTGTGCCCTGTCGGTGTGTGCTGTACTTTGTGGGGACTCTAACTCTTTTGTTCTGTACAGTGGGTTTGGACCATACTAGTTGTATAGCTATAGTACTCTGTGATGATGGGTTGTTTCTGGCTGTCGTGCTTTACTTTTACTGCCTGCATTGTTGTACCCTGTACTTTCACTGTTATGTTGGAGTTGTACTGTTCTGAGTTTACTTCCAGTACATATTATTATTGCATGTGTTTTCTTAGCGTTGCAGTGGCCTGTAAAATGTTTGGTGTACATATTAACGCTTGGTATATAATACTGCGGCTTGTCACACCGACCCTCCCTATTTGGGGCAGTGGAGCATGATAAAGGGTAAGCCCTAGCCGACTTCATCGTCGAACTCACTTATGACGACAATCCGCCAATACTTCATCTTCTCCCTTGACAGATCTCAATTCTCCAACCGACGTGACTGCGGATGAGGGAACGTGGAACGTGCAGTGGACGGTTCTGCCACTCAAACCAGAAGCAGGGCATGAATAATTGTCCAAACATCAGCGGACAATATATTCGAGTATGCTCTTCTCTTTGACTTCCAAACCACAAACAATGGAGCAAAGTATGAAGCTGCCATCAATGGGCTCCGGTTGGCTCGAGCCCTAGGAGCAAAGGTAGTCCAGCTGCTCAGCGATTCCAATCTAGTTGTCCACCATTTGAACAGAGATTTTGAGGCTCACGAGGACACGATGCAAATATACATGCAGATTGTTAAAGTAGAGCTTGCCAAGTTTAGACGGGCAGAAATCCATCATGTGACGTGGTCAAGGAACCACCGAGCTGACGCCCTTTCAAAGCTCGCTTCATCCTCACCTGCAGGACTCGGTCTTACACTGTACGTACACTATCTACCACATCACAACGTGCCAGAGCTGGAGCTGCTAAACGTCGACCAGGGTGTCACTTGGATGGATTACATAATCCATTATCTTAATACAGGGGAGACACTGACTGATCCGGTAGAAGCACGAAAACTGGGACGGAAGGCATACCAATTTGTTTTGCTCGATGGTTCATTGTACAAAAGACGATGGACCAGGTAAGACGTTTTCCCTTATTTCAAATGCCTAACCCTGTAAGAAGCCATTTATGTGATCCAAGAGATCCACGAAGGAGACTGCAGGAACCATTGTGGATGAAAGACATTGTCTTTGAAAGCCCTGAGGCATGGTTACTTTTGGCCCACCATGTTCAAAGAGGCAATCGAATACGTACGAAAATGCCTGACTTGCCAGAAGTTTGCACAGATTAGCTCGGCCCCTCCAACCGATTTGATTGCTATTGTCAATCATGCGCCATTCGCTAAGTGGGGATTAGACATCCTTGGCCTTTTCAAGCCAGCAAGCAGACAACGAAAGTTCCTGATTGTGGCTATCGACAATTTCACTAAGTGGATCGAAGCAGAGCCCCTTGCCCAGATTACGTGGAAGAAAGTCAGAAGCTTTATGTGGAAATCCATTATCTGTCGGTTCAATATCTCTCAATCCATCATAACAGATAATGGGACACAATTCGACAGTGCCGGCTTTAGGGATTTTTGTTCTAAGTTCAAATTCAGGTTACATTTCGCATCTATCATCCACCCTCAATCTAATGGTCTGGCAGAAGTTGCAAACAAATGCATGCTAAAGGGTGTTGGGAGATGTGCCCTCGAAGCAATTTATCTCTGTGTAATTGTACAAACATCTTATTCTAAATTAAGTAAGCTGTATGGTAAGAATTTATCTAAGTTAAATTATAATGTAGTTATCATTAGAAATTTACTTAGGTAAAGTCCTGAGACTTAATGCAAGGTCAAACATGTATCGAAATGATGATCTTGATCATGGAGAAGTGTTTGACCGTTAGTAGCATAAGTCTGGAAACGTTCGTGGTCGTAGATGTTTCGAGAAAATGATATAGAAACATCGGATAGACCATTGTGTCTTTGTCCTCACCGTGTAGCGGTGACGATGATCTCATAGTCTTTTGACTTAGCAAAGTCAGAGACGAGACACATGTGCTCATTACAGAATGAGTTCACTGAACGACCCAACAAGAGTTATCATATGGTTATGATTGACCAATCTGTTAATGATAACTCTAATTAATGATAGGCAAGTTGGTCTTTTGACTTAAGGTCATTCTACGAACTGGTACGTGAACGGTGTCACTTTGACCCCTGACCTAGCTTCGAGGCAAGGCCTGTTGAAAGGTCTTTGGTTGGGTGACATTTGAAGCGTGCGAGGAGAGTAATGACCAAGAGAGGATTCGTCTCTCCTTGTCAATGGGAGTTAATGTCGTAGAGTTAGGTTGGTCTTTAGTGAAAACTCTGGTCAAAGTATGTTGGAATGTCCAACATTATTTGACTAAAGATCGATGGAGACTAACCGGCTTCGAGCTATTGGGGTTGACAGTTTGACCGTACCCTAGGCTTGAGGTTAAATGACATAGTTTTGTCGAAGAGACTATAACTGCGGTAATCATCACAGACACAGTCAGGGTGGTCCCGACAAACACTCTTGTTAATGAGTTAACCACATAAATATGATACTGAAACATGGATGACACTTGCTGCTCGTGGTCATTGTCGTCTCGGGCTTCGAGCCCCATATGTAGTAGGGTCAGGCTATAGTGTCTCACACAGAGTGCGACCTTCGTCAAGTAATAGTTAGAAATTAGGGAGAATATGCATTTGATAGAAGGGATAGAAAACTGCAAAGAGTTTGCAGTTAACCTCTGCATTCAGTGTAAATGATCCTAAGTGCAAGTAGGAGATTTTAAGCTTATATGGGGACTATTTTGCATATGATGCAAAATGATATTAAATGTGTCTTAAATTGTTTAAAGCCATATTTAATATAACAAATGCATTGGATAGGTTACTTGCATGATGGTAATGTCCCGGTCTAAACACAGGTTCGAACGACGTCCAAAACAGACGCCAAATGCACGAGATATGCCCAAAACTGTCCAATAAGCACAAAAGGGGTCAGCCCAAACATATCTGGGTGCCATGGACAGACCTGGGCACCTGGCCAGACCTGGGCACCCAGACTAGGTGCCCTGGGCCTGGACGCCCTGAGCGCCTGGCACCAGGGCACCCAGGGCGCCAGGCCGGGCGCCTTGGCGCTCTGGGACTGGGCGCCTGGCCTAGGCCTGGCTGCCAGGCATCCAGCCTGCCTGGCTAGTGTAGGGGGGCCCACACAGTGGCCCCCACATCTGGGTGCAGGAAACCTAGACTTGTGCATACGGCTGGTTTTTGAGCGAAAAATTAGCTTTGGGCTCATCATTGGACGATTAATTGAGGGGTCAAACGGACTCTGATTGACTCGCCGTTTTCTCCTACGTGTTCACCATTCAGCACCCTTAGATTTGATAGGTTGTATCAAATGTGAAGCTCCACGGTGAGAGAGTTAAAATTCATGAAAGTTTGGCCTTTACGAAAGGCAAACTAACTTGAATTATTTAACTCCAAATATTTAGTCCCACGTCGGAAGTGGAGTAAAGGGGAGAGGTCAGCTGCCTATGTAAATAGGGTCTTGCTCCCCTCTTCTAAACTCGTCCCAAGCTCTAGATCTGAGCAGCTCCTAAAAGTTTGGAGCACGCTCGGATCTAAGCTTAAAATAAATATTTTTCTCCTCTCCCTAAATTTCTGCCTTGCTCCTGAAGGGCTCTAGCAAAGCCATGAAGGTGCTCGGATCGGATCCGAAGTCTTGACGGAGGATCAACTCAAGTGAAAATTTCTTCGCCGTGTGGTTGGCTCAGGGACAATGGGGTTGCTCGCCTCGAGACGCGGTGCAGTTCGGGAAGCGATTCGGCTCTGGACCAGGAGCGGCTCGGGAAGCGGTTCAGCTCGAGATAGGGAGCAGCTCAGGACGCGGTTCGGTACACCTTGCCAGTGCAAGCAAGGTTCCGGGTATGTAGTTTAATTAAGCATAGTATTTATAATTTTGCAGTAGCTTAGATCTATCTTGGGGTGGTCAGACCCACCTCAAGATAATAGAGATCATGGCTAGGGTCTTGATATCCTTAGGGCTGATTAGTTAAATGGCTCAAGTGTTTTCCTCTGCTTGTATTTTGCCTCTATCGTCCGTCCGATGTAGGACAGGCGTAGAAATGTGCCCTAAGGGTCCCTCAAAACCCATCAGTGGTATCAGAGCCTAGGTCTGCATCTGCTCTAAGGACTGCAATTTATAAATGCTGGTATGCATTTTTAAATTTATGTGATAAATGTTAAAAATGGAACAAACAAGTTTTTTAGATGCTTTAAATTTTATGTGAAATTTTTTTGAGCATACTAATTTTAATTTGATAATTCTTAACATGTGTTCATGCAGAAAAATTATATGATAACTTTTGGACATGAAAGCTGTAAAATTTTATTAGATAAAATTTTGTATGTTTGAATTATGCTTAAAATTTTAATTTGATAATTTTTAAAACATAAAGCACATGTATTAAAATTATGTGATAATTTTTGAACCTGAAACAATTAATTTTATTAGATAAAATTTTTATGTTTTAAAATTATGCTTTTGTTATGAATAAGACCCATTAGGCCTATTAGGTATCCACCAACATGAGTAACCATTATGAATACTATATAAAGGAGGCTAGGGGTTTCCTAGCCTCAACCTTCTCCAAAAATGTTTCTACTTCATAACACGTTATCAGCACGATCACACTCGTTGGAAAAAGGCGGCGACACGCGAGGAAGGAGATCCATCAACTGCTCAGTCTAAGAAGATCGTAATCTTCTCAACGGGGAGCGAAAAGGGCATCCTTCACCAACCGTCGTCTAGATTCCTTTGTCGAATCTATATGTAAATCTCAGAACTTTTTAGATCTAAACTTGCGTTTTCCATAGATCTGCATGTTTTAAGATCAAAAAGTTTGAAAACACGGTAAAAATCACATTTTCATTTAGATCCGCATGTCTAAAAACAATAAAAATCAGTGTTTAGAGATCTAAATGCTTGAAAAATCAGTTTTTTACCCTCAACCTTGATCCATACCCCGCACGCCCGAAGGGCAAAACGGCGGCGCTCCACAAGCGCTGCCGGCGGTATGCGCCGTGGCCATCGACCGCGGCAGCCGTGGCCTGAAGTCGCGGCCAGCAGCCGCGGCCGATAGGCCACGGTGACATGCCGCGGCCTGAAGCCGCGGCCTGTTGCCGCGGCCAACTGCCACGGCCACATGCCACGACGGCCGCGGCCTGAAGCCGTGGCCACACGGCCGCGGCCCGCCGCCACGGCGAGCCGCCGCGGCGGCGCGCCGCGCGGGCCCCCTAGGGTTTTTCGGAAACCTTAGCCCTTAATGGGCCATTTTTTTAGGGGAGGCCCAATTAACCATAATGGGTTGTTTTCCTGGCCCAAAAAGCCTGAAAATCAACCCATTTACCCTTAATTTTTCCTTTTTTATTTTTGGCCCCAAAAGCCCAAAATAATTAAAGAAATTTTAAACCTTATAAAAAGGGTTAAAGCGGAAAATAAAACATTAAAAATATGGATCAAAGGTAAAAAGTTTTTCAAAATAATTTTTAGCACGTCACACACTATTTAGATTATTTATTAATCTTTACATGTTCTGTGATATGATTATCTGCGTGGTTGTATATCATTAATATATTATATGCGTGGATGTACTATTAGGCAATGATTTTATTAATCTGGTCTTTTTCTGATTAATTATCTGCATAAATCATCACCGCATTTCGTTTGGATTATTTGATTAGTATTAAACGAAAAGTTTCCTCTCCATTTTTAATGCTAGTGATGTTGCATACATTTCATTGCCCGTTGCATGATTTAACATTTAATATTATTACATGTTTGTGATAATTAAATGAATGTGTAGAAAATTATATGCCTGCCTCATATTAAATGATTTCTGTTATGTACATTTTATTTAGCATGCTAAAATCACTTTGATATAGTTTAATGCCTATAGCTAGACTATATATCTGCGATGAGATTATTTAAATGCCTGCAGCATATAAATATCATGTGTATACATCATACTTGTTTCAATTCAGGTTAATTGAGCATAATTTTTAGTTCACAACCTTTATATTATATGTATGATGGGCTCATGATATGACGATATTTATGACAACAAGACAATCATGATTTCAAAAAGTTTAACATCATATCCACTTTGACAAAATGAACCTGAAGTTCAAAATCAAATCAAAAGTCAACACCCTTTCACCCTAATAAAATAAATATTAACAAATACGATGGACTATGCGAAAACTATTTATGCGATCTTTTAAAGATACGCATTTTGCGGGTATATAGACCTCTCACACTTATTGTCTATATAATCGAATATTGACACCATCAGTTGTCATAACACCGCTAAACTCTTTTAGAGTTATCTCACTTTACAATGTATGATTCTTGAATCTACCCCTTACTTTTAAGTGTACGCCCGAAGTCGTGACTTAATAGATAAGTGAGAAAAATATAAATTTCGTAGCCACGTATCTGTTTTCCCCTCTGAGCATGATAAACTATCCACATAAAATTTGAACGACTCAAGAAAATGGCCTGAAGCTATACTCGAGCATTCAAATAGACTTTTAAAAGTCTCTAATAATTAGAAAAGTGGAAGTATAAAATAATTTGCTCAAACCCCTGCTTATGTCTCCTTAGCAAGACTAATTTTCATTATCCTTTATAAATAAGGAATATTGAAATCAGGGGAAGTTCAGGATCAAACATGACCTGAAATAAAAATAAGGAAACCTTAAAACAGGGGAAGTCTTGAATTAAATGAGAAAGGGAAGATATGATATACCTCGACATGGAGTAAGCAATGGCAAACCAATATCAGACCAGAAGTTTTGATAAGAGCCATAATGTTTTTGCAAACATGAATGTGCATTAACTTATGCCATATAAAAATACATACATATCTAGTCTAAACGACGAAAGTCAAATTGACCTTATGTATATTTAGCTACTCCCCGAGGACAAATAAACTTTGAAATCAAATTTAATCTGTTGTCATAACATAAGTCTTAATGAGCATGATTATAGTTGTATGTTTTCAAGAGCACACATCACACTATGTCACTTGTTGACTTAACAAAATCATCAATATTATTCTCTTGTAGTTTTAATACATTTTATTTTACTACGAATGATTTGCTATCTTGAATACCCCTAAAAAGAAAATGAGGATGCCATATACTCTCTGAAACTTATACAGTTTCAAAGGATATTCATCAAAATGAAATCCCTAATGACTCAAGAAATAAATGAAGCTTGAAACTTTGTCCCATAATGATCCGCACAATAGTCAATGTGAAGATGTAATCCTTCACAGTTTGAACACAGTTCAACTATTACCGGACAAAATTAACTTGAGCATTTTAATGGACTTTTCAAAAGTCACACATAAATTCAAAAAGAGGAATTAATTTGGAACACCAGAAGTGTCCAGAATCGACCAATTTTGGATCGATATCACCCTGGATTGATGATGCAAGACATCATCAACCAGACGAACCCGAAGATTCTCCAAAAAAGGTGAAACTTTCATTGTCCTATTCAAAAGGGAAAAATGATAATGAGATCATCTCCATTCACATGGACATTGACTCTCCCCACTTCTTCAAAGGAATTTAAGATGATATACTATCATCATTAAAGATAATGAAGACCTTTAGGTCTCTTGAGAGTATTTAAGGGATATAAATAGGCTTCGTCCACTCCCTTAATAGGACTGATGATGTACCTTTGGTGTACTCATCAATATATCCTCTAAAAATGGTCATTATCCAACCACAATTTTTTAAAATAGTGGTAAATTTGGATAAAAATGGGAAATCATAAATAATTAGCAACAATGGTTGCGTACACTCAGCTAAACACACCATTAGAACCTTTTTATATGAGTCTGATCAACTCCATATATACATTTTCTAAGAATGGGTTTAGAGCACATCTAAAAGATGGTACGTCTGTAACACTATGTATGTGTTCCTGAAGCAACACTAAATAAACTGTCATGATGCCACAAAGAGAACACATTCATCAGGACTAACCAACTTTGATGAATATATTTCAAAATCTCGTATGAGTAAGGCATTTATACACGTCTTATAGATTGCGTGTTGATGGTAAAAAGGATCCTGAAGATCCTTCAATTCCCTATTTGGTTCAAATCATCTATGAGCCTGAAGATCAAATTGACCATTTAAAAGGTAAATACATATGATCTGATTATAATCAGACTGATAATTTAAATATTGTCAAAATTTCACATCCTTGCTACTAAAAATCCAGCTAGGATTGACATACCAAATATAATGGATGCAATCCACCAGTAGCAGAAGTGGATGTCCTTAAAGAGATGAGAGGACATACCACTAGGCTCCAAAGAGAGAAATCTACTCCTGGAGACCGAAAAAGAAATACCACCACAGGAAAGTGAGCTCAAATCCAGAACCTTATTGCAACTTGGTTGCTAAGGACCCATTCTGGATATGTCCATATTCTTTATCCATCCTAGAACCTTCACTTCTTCAACGCGTCGTGAAGGAGACACCTCTGGGAGAAATCAAATGTTTATAATACGTACGGGGTTAGTACGTACGGGGTGAGTTTTTGGACAAGAAAGAACACATTTTGTCGACAAATTCCCTCATATTTCACTTTGCCAGTTAAATATAAAATATCGATTCCACAACTCTGCTTTGCCTGAAGCAAAGATCGAGATTTGGCCAAATTATAATAATGTGGAATGAGGCAATAATAAGGTGAGCTGGACTCACTTATGAAATATGAGGTGTATGGACCTGAAGTCCTGATATCAAAAATGATATCAAATCCTGTGGGATAACTGAGTATTGCAGAAGAATTAAAATAAAATCGTTAGCTATAAGCATTTTAATTTGCTATAGCTTTATAGGTATAAATCACTTAAACCAGGAAGTAATCAAGTAAGATGAGCTGAACTCACTTACGAGCTGAACTCACTTACTAGATGAATCTGATGCATCAACTGGTTTATGTCAAGGCGTAACCCAACGAATGGCAAAAAGAGGGAATTTTTGGTTGATGTTGCTATTGGATGTGACAACAACACCGATATAAAATTTCTTCAAATGCATGTATAAATTTTTTCTTTACTTTCTTTTCTTTTTGGAACATATATTAATAATATGATTAAAGGAAAGACAACCTAGACAGAGATCCTTAAAGGACTCATACTAAAAGGTTGTTGTTTGCATCTCTTAAAAATAGTATTATTATTCTTAAGAGAGCAAATTAAAAGAATTGAGATTATTTTAATAACTCAAAATATTATCGGATCTCCTGAAGAGAAAATACCGAAATACCTGTTAAAGCCTATCTATCAGATATGATATGATATGAAAGTCCTAGCTAGGTATAAATTCTTGGCTTACAGAATACAATTATCCTGAAGATGAACCATCATCCTGAAGATGACATTAATCATCCTGAAGATGAACAATCATCCTAAAGATGAACTATTATTCTGGAAATGAACTATCATCCTGAAGATGACATTAACTAATCATTCCGAAGATGAAAACTTCATACAATGACGATTGATGAAGAAACATTAAAATCATTCTCCACTAAATACACCTATTTGGTTGTATGGATATACATTAAAAGACCCCTTTCCGTTAGCTGAAAGAGGGGAAGAATATACAAGGTCCAGAAGTACCTTACGTGTCTTTGGAACACACTTTTACCTGGTCAACTGCATGCGTCTCTTTTGAGCATTAGCAGTATAGCTATTAGCCAGGTACAATGCAGCGCTTGCAGCGCACCACTGGACCTGAGATATGTAGCTTCTGCGCTATCTCCAAGGGTCGAGGAAAAATCCTCCATGTTAAATGTATTTGCATATGCAGTTTACAGATCATCGCAATGAATAGTATAAAAGGGACGTCCACCTCCTGAAGATCTACACAGAATCCTCCCAAGTCTACATCCTTCTACCATCCCGAGAAGCTCATCATCCAAGGAGCAGTTCAAGAATATACAAATCCAGGTCCTGAAGTACCTTTGCAGACAATGACGATTGAGACGTGGAGCTGTCTACCAAGTTTGCAGCGCTCCTTTAGTTTCAGCTACTGCCTTATATAAGTGAAACTTGTATAGATGAGTGATGTCTGTACTTTACTTTTGCTTTCGGAATGTTGTAGATGAGATGGATGTATAGACACATAGGAGATTAGTGTATAGATATATAGGATATCTGCAAGCTTGAAGCTTGATCAGATAAGGGGGAGTCAATTGTAGAGTTGTTCTCTTTTTTCTTGGCTAGTGGTTTTTCCCACAGAGTTTTCCATAGTCAAGGTTTTAATGAGGCAACCACATTGACTCTGGATCCAGAAGTATCCACCCCTCGACACATCCCCAAATCAGGGGAAGTTATGGAGTGCTGTACTCTTTTCCCTCGCTATTGGTTTTTTCCCACAGGATTTTCCATAGCTAAGGGGTTTTAACGAGGCAGTTACCCCTAACTTGGCGATAATTTTTGAACATGAAACAATTAATTTTATTAGATAAAATTTTTATGTTTTAAAATTATGCTTTAAATTTATATGATAAATTTGCATGTTATGTTTGTTAGAAATTTAAAGTTAATTATGAGATAATTATGAACTTATTCATGTGATGTTTTAAAGTTGTAATTTTAATGGCTAACTTTTATTTTTGCTTATTTGTTAACACAAGAAAACTCTGTTAGGTTAGCCATTAAAAGCCGTCTAATAATTATAAGATAATTTTAGATTGCTTTTGCTATGATTTAAAATTGTTTTAAATGCCTAATGCACGATTAGGATAGCACCCCATAAATCATACCTTATAGTTGATAAGGACTTAATAAAAGTTATTACCAAATCCATAAAATTTTGAATTTTAAGGTCCACTAGTTGATAGGATTAACTAGTTCTAATAAAAGCCTTTTAGTCTATGGCACGATATAAAAGTGATAAGTTTCATTCAATGGACCATGATCCGGTCAATGTGCTTGGCTAAGTTTGTTGGATCACCCTAGCTTGACTAAGGGATAAGTGATCCTGGCTTAGTCAATTCCCTGGCCGTGTTCCGCTGGACCGCAAGGACACGAATCATGATTATATGACACCCTGGACTTTACCTAAGTTTAATACGTTAATAATCTTTTTCAAGATTAGCCGTAGCCCTCTTTGTTTTAGAGGTTGGCAACTATAGGTTTTTTGATATAGTTGTAGAGCACACTCAAGCTATGTCATAGACACTTTATGGAAACCAACTTCTCAATACATGAGATGTAGTCTAGACTTGACCCAAACCGTCGTATAGTGAATACACTGAGCGTTGGCGTAAGTTAAGCTAGACACGAAAACAAGGGTCCGACTAGGCTAGTCATTATGATTTGGATGAGTAAACTCATGATCATAAGTGGCTAGGGGTAAAAACCATTAAGAGAGTCATATATGATATGATTGATGAAGAGTCATCTACCAATCGCAGAGTCAAGCAATTAGTTGAGCGCACCCAAGGTTGTAAGACTCAGGGTGGTTGGGTCTCTTACCCATTAATTTAATTTAATTAAATCGTTCATTATTATGACTTAAAATGATCGCAAAAATAGTGGGAGGATATAGTTAGATAAAAGTCATTCTATCTATATTTAATATTGAACATATGCGAAACTAGGGAAGTTATATATTTACTTATGGAATCAAAAACATAATATTCTAAGAGAATAAGTTAACTGGTCAAAATAGTTGATTAATGAAATATCAACTCAAATTCTAATTGATAGACTAAACTATGTTCTCGTTGACATTAAATAACCTTCTTAAAGCACATGCTTAAGGACAATGATTTCCTTAAGATCTGGGTCCAACAAATAAATGCACGCTACATGTCACTCGCCTCTTTATGGACAGCTTGAACATATAGATGTTCAAAAGCATGTTTCCTCCATACAATTTGTTGAGTCAACTCAAGGTTGTATGAAAAACTGTTTCGATCCGCAAGATTCGAAAATTTGATCAAATTGTTTGAATCGAAAATGAGTGCATGAGCGGTACAAGACCATGCATCCAAATCAGATCTTGAGCCAAGCAACTTGTTGAGTCAACTCAAGCTTGTGAAGCTCAAGTGTTTGGATACGTTAAGTGCTTGCACAACTAATTAATTTGTTAAGACACGTAATATCTAAATGAGATTTAGAAAAGAAATAAGGCACTAAGGAAAGTAAATTAAGACAGTTTTATTTATCATTAGTAAAGGCATAAGTAGGAGGAACAGAAAAAGTGACATATTTGATGTCACGGTTTTAGGATAACCGTTATACAAAAGAAATAGATTGTCTACGTGTAGGAAAAAGAAACAATTGTTGTTTCTTGGAACCATGTAGGATGTCAAACACATTTTTGACGAATGTCGTCACCTTGCTTCTGAAGCAATGTTTTATGTGAGCAATTTGTATAACGATAATGTATTAAAAGTTAATACATGAATACGCAAGATAATAACAAAACTTATACGGCAAAATAGACTAGGCCGAACCAAATAGACTAAGCTTCACAAGTCACACAAAGAGGGGTCTGACCTCTCGTATTATGAAGTCTACGGACACTTATGAATTTTGTCTCAAAGGTATGTTGGCCCAATGCCTTCTATAAGACAGTGAGAGAATGAGTTGTTGAACTCATAGTCTGGTACATACGAATGAACCCGAAGCCAACTCTAAATTAGCCGAGATAAGTTATACTTATTTTATTACGACACGTGTTCTTGATGAAACACAAGTCTGATAAAAATAGAAGTACACAGTTACAGAAGTATTTTGAACTGCTTCGATCAGATCGAAGAATCGAATACTTAGCTGTGTAAATCTTGCGTAAATTAAAAAGGAAAGTGTGATTTTCTCTCAGATCAAGTCTCTCAACACATCAGTGTGTTAGGGAGCATAAATCGCATTTTGTTAGACATGATGCGATCCATGACATGTGACTCTCAGTTACAATCCTCCCTCTGGGTTAAGTACTAGATAGAAATGCCTTGGTTTTGATAAGGTTCTATGATGACCTTATCAATAAGATATTCATTAAGTCAATCGTTAGGAAGTTAAAGGATTACTCGAGTCTCGTGAGAGGAAGAGTCGAGTTAGACATCATATTCGATGATGGCCTAGACAACTTCCAAGTTGTAATTCGGAGTAGGGACTCTGATTAATAATTTGATGCAATCGGAAAAGGTCCGTGCACGTAATATAAAGTATGGACTTTAGTTTATGTGCCCAAAAGAAAGTGTTTCATATCGACTGCAAGTAAATCTTCAATTTAGAAGATAGGTGCAGAAAGAAAGTAGTGAAGTACAATTTGTGTTGGCTGAGAACGTTTTTGATCCTAACTCCTATAAATGGATTATGATGAAACTGTCTCGCCAACTGATTTGTACAGATCTAATCGGACCGAACTCGATGTAAATGCTCATGATAACCATGAAAACTGGAGCATTTATTTACAATCCATTTTTTATAAATATGATTTAGAAGAAAAATCTTATATGAATTGGCCAGACAGTTTTCAAGGTCAGTGGGAGCGAATAAAATACATGCGAGGCATCAAGGGGCTAGAACATATGTTTTGAAAAAGTGGTTAAAGAGTTTGACCATTTGTCAGAAATGAATATGAACCATCTAAAATAGCCAGTAAATTATTTTAAATTATTATCGTAAGGTACGATGAACTAAATGAGATCCAGTCAAGAAATTAATTATAGATTCCAAAAGACAAAGTAAATTATTTGGATGCGATTCAAATATGTGGTCTAAGATAAACATAGAAAACCCTTTAAGTCTGTACAATAGACGTTTTAGCACTCAAGAAGGTTCTACCACATGAAGTATGGAAAGACTTATGTGTAAATGCGGTATGCGATACTGGAATAAACGGGCCTGAGTGCAAGTTGGAGATGTTAGGAGATGTGTGACCTCGAGGCAATTTATCTTTGTGTAATTGTAATAACATCTTGTTCAAAATTACAGTAAGCTGTATGGTAAGAATTTATCTAAGTTAAATCATAATGTAGTTATCATTAGAAATTTACTTAGGTAAAGTCCTGAGACTTAATGCAAGGTCAAACATGTATCAAAATGAGGATCTCGATCATGGAGAAGTGTTTGACCGTTAGTAGCATAAGTCTGGAAACATTCGTGGTCGTAGATGTTTAGAGAAAATGATATAGAAACATCGGATAGACCATTGTGTCTTTGTCTTCACCGTGAAGCGGTGACGATGATCTCATGGTCGTTTGACTTGGCAAAGTCAGAGACGAGACACATGTGCTCATTGGAGCATGAGTTCACTGAACGACCCAACAAGAGTTATCATATGGTTATGATTGACCAATCTGTCAATGATAACTCCTAGTAATGATAGGAAAGTTGGTCTTTTGACTTGAAGTCATTGTACGAACCTGTACATGAACGGTGTCACTTGGCCCCTGACTTAGCTTCGAGGAAAGGCCTGTCGAAAGGTCTTTGGTTGGGTGACATTTAAAGCGTGCGAGCAGAGTAATGACCAAGATAGGATTCGTCTCTCCCTGTCAATGAGAGTTAGTGTCATAGAGTTAGGTCGGTCTTTAGTGAAAACTCTTGTCAGAGTATGTTGGAAGATGTCGAACATTATTTGACTAAAGATCGATGTAGACTAACTGGCTTCGAGCTATTGGGGTTGACAGTTTGACCGTACCCTGGGCTTGAGGTTAAACGACATAGTTTTGACGAAGAGACTATAACTGTGGTAATCATCACAAACACAGTCAAGGTGGTCTCGACAAACACTCTTGTCAATGAGTTAACCACATAAGTATGATACTGACACAGGGACGACACGTGCTACTCGTGGTCATTGTCGTCTGGGGCTTCGAGCCCCACATGTAGTAGGGTCAGGATGTAGGGTCTTACACAGAGTGCGACCTTCGTCAAGTAATAGGTAGAAATTTTGGAGAATATGCATTTGGTGCAAGAAGAAAACTGCAAAGAGTTTGTAGTTAGCCTCTGCATTCAGGTTAAATGATCCTGAGTGCAATTAGGAGATTATAAGCTTAGAAGGGGACTATTTTGCATATGATTCAAAATGATATTAAATGTGTCTTAAATTATTTAAAGCCATATTTAATATAATAAATGCATTGGATAGGTTACATGTAAGACATGAATGTCTCGGTCTAAACACAGGTTCGAACGGTGTCCAAAACAGACGCCAAATACACTAGATATACCCAAAACTGTCTAATCAGCACAAAAGGGGTCAGCCCAAACATATCTGGGTGCTTGGGTCAAAACCGGGGTGCCTGGCCAGACCTGGGTGCCTGGCCCAGGCGCCCTGGGCCTGGACGCTCGGGGCGCTTGGTCGGGCGCCCAGTCGCCCTGGGTCGGGCGCCCTGTGCACCTGGCTCAGGCCTGGGTGTCTGCACCTAGCCCGCCTGGCTAGTGCAGTGGGGCCTACACGGTGGCCCCCACATCTGGGTACAGAAACCCTAGATTTGTGCAGATTTGTGACGGCTAGTTTTTGAGCGAAAAACTAGCTTTCGGCTCATCTTTGGACGATCAATTGAGGAGCCAAACAGACTCCGATTGACTCGTCGTTTTTTCCTACGTGTTCACCGTTCAGCGCCCTTCGATTTGATAGTTGTATCAAATGTGAAGCTCAATGGTGAGGGAGTTAAAATTTATGGAAGTTTGGACTTTATGAAAGGCAAATTAACTTGAATTATTTAACTCCAAATATTTAGTCCCACATCGGAAGTGGAGTAAAGGGGAGGGGTCAACCGCCTATATAATAAGGGGCTTGATCCCCTCCTCTAAACTCGTCCCAAGCTCTAGATCTAAGCGGCTCCCAAAAGTTTGGAGCACGCTCGGATCTAAGCTTACAATAAATATTTTTCTCCTCTTCCTAAATTTCTACCTTGCTCCTGAAGGGCTCTAGCAAGGCCACGAAGGGGCTCGGATCGGCCAAATTCTTGACGGTGGATCCACTCAAGTGGAACTTTCTTTGGTGCATGGTTGGCTCAGCAACAAGGGGTTGCTTGCCTCGAGATGCGGTGTGGTTCGGGAAGCGGTTCGTTTCGGACTAGGAGCTGCTCGGGAAGTGGTTCGGTTCGAGACAGGGAGCGGCTCGTGACGCGGTTCGGTACACTTTGCCGGTGCAAGCAAGGTTCCAGGTATGTAGTTTAATTAAGCATAGTATTTATAATTTTGTAGTAGCTTAAATCTATCTTGGGATGCTCAGACCCACCTCAAGATAATAGAGATCTTGGCTAGTGTCTTGATATCCTTAGGGCTGATTAGTTAAATGGTTTAACTGTTTTTCACTGCTTGTATTTTTCCTCTATCGTCCGTCCGACGTAGGACGGGCGTAGAAATATGCCCTAAGGGTCCATCAAAATCCATCAGAGGGGACATGGCCAGACAAGATCCTGAGCATCCTATGGCCGTATAAAACGACCCACAAAGCCTCTACATGTGAAACACCATTCATGCTAGCCTATGGCTGTGAAGCTGTTGTCCCAGTGGAAGTCAACGAGCAACCACTCCGACTCCGTTACTTCGATGAAGCGAGAAACTCGGAAGGACTCGATCTCAACCTGTAGTTACTCAACGAAGTTCGTGAATGCGCCCTCACAGCCCTCATTGAACAGAAGGGACGTAAGGCTCGTTACTTCAAATCCAATGTTCGGGGACACAGCTTCCGTATAGGCGACCTGGTGTTACGGAAAGCCATCTTCAACCCCGAGATCCTTAAATAAGGAAAGCTCATTGCGAAATGGGAGGCCCCTACCAAGTGGTTGACATCCTCGACCCGGCCACCTATCGACTTTCCAGAGTGGAGGATAAAGAGCTTCATCATCCTTGGAATGTCGAGCATTTGCTAAAGTACTGTCAGTGATTGTACCAGCAAGAGAAGAGGCACTGTACTGATTATAATTTACCTATCTTTATTAACGCAAATTCTTAATAAATACGACCTGATCATTTCTATTGTCTATTTTGTCCCTATGCCTCGTCGTCCGTAAGTCAAAGGAGCCACACCCCTCGCTACCGAATGACCCTCGTCGTCAGCCGTAACCAAAGGGACCGACCCTTGCCACAGAACGATCCTCGATCATTGTCAGCCATAAGACAAGGGGCCAACCCTTGCCACTAAACGACCCTCGATCATCATTGATCGTAAGTTGATGGGGCCACTCCCTTGCTACCGAACGACCCTCGTCGTTAGCCGTAAGCCAAGGGGACGACCCTTGTCACTGGACAACCCTTGACCATCATCGGCCGTAAGTAGAAGGGGCCACACCCTCGCTGTAGAATGAACCTAGTAGTCAGCCGTAAGACAAGGGGTCGACCCCTACCACTGAATGATCCTCGATCGTCGTCAGCCGTAAGCCGAAGGGGCCACTCCTCTTGCTACAAAACAACCCTTGATCGTCATCGGCCGTAAGTCGAAGGGGCCACTCCCCTCACTTCCAAATGACCCTTGTTGTAAGCCGTAAGCCAAGGGGTCGATCCTTACAACTGAATGACCCTCAATCATTGTCAGCCATAAGTCAAAGGGACCACATCCCTCGCTACCAAACGACCCTTGATCGTTGTCAACCGTAATTCAAATGGGCCACTCCCCTTGCTTTCGAAAGATGATGTCCCCCAATGGCTTACAATCCTAGGATCATCTCTATCAGGTGAAAAGGCTAACACATCCACGACCCAAATTTCAATTGGTTCTTAAATTAAACTTTGGGCCGTTGAGGGACCATACACACACATTCACACACTCAAATGAAGATAGAAGAAACTCGAAAGTTCTTTTTATTTATTTAAAACAATTACATGAAACCTATATAAATAATCTACCAGCTTAATAGGGAGGAGCACTCTTTGGTATAAAGACATTCTGGAAAAGCTCGCCGTGGTAAAGCTCGCCGTAAGCTCCTCCTTATGAACCTCGGCTGCCTTCTTAGATTCGACAGCTTTGGCCTGAAGCTCAGCTACCTCCACTTTGTATGCATCGGCTGACTTCTCTAATTTAGTAGCCTTGGCTCGAAGCTCGACTATTTCCATCTTTGAGTCTTCAATGTCGGCCTGGAGCCAGGACCTCTCCCTTCCACATTGGACCTCAGCCGATTTTTTGACGACAGACATGGACGAGAGACTAGTCTTGGCCTCCGAGGCTGCCCTCTCGGCCTCAGCCTTGGCCACAAGTGCTCTACCCAAGTCTTCTACCATCTTCTTCATCTGGGCCTCAAGTTCGAAGGCTTTGCATTCAGTGGTCTCCGCTCGTCCCTCAATTATATCGACGGCCTGACGACGTAATACTATGCCAAAGATAGACATCTATGAAATGAATCGATTAGAAACTACCAAATTACAAATTGAGAGAAAAATGGAAAATAACTGACTTGATAACCGTATCCCAAGAAGAAGTTTGCTACCTGCTCAATGTCCAATCCATGAAGGAGATCCAAATCCTGAAGGAGAATGGAGTTTTCCACCAGTCGAACAGTCGTCCCAAAGTCCGACAAAGCTGCCTCTTCCTTCCCAATGATAAATGGAGGCTGATGAGGTTTGCCTCGAACAGGTCCCGAGGAACAAGATGAGAGATGATTCAGCATTAGAACTCGATCGAACTTTGAGGGGATGGGGGCGACCAAGGGAGCAGGTTGGTCGATACCATAACAAGGTCATTTATCCAGAGGAGGAGTCACGGGGGTCTCAGCCATTCCCTGCGTATCGAGGGGGGCCACCTCCCAACCTACCAAAGGTTGGGTCAAAGAGCTACAACCTTTCGCCATGATCAAAAAGGGAGGGTTCGTTTCCATGACTCTCCTTCTCTTTTCAGAGTCCTACCCTTCATTGGAGGGAGGACCTCGTTTCTTGCTAACAACCTTGGTAGGCTCGAGAGCCGCAACAACGTCTGCACCCTCCACCATCGGAGGCTTGGAAACAATGATGGAGACATTGGGTGGGACAGCGCAGCGATAGCTCGACTCAGAACCTCCCTCGTGAGGCACGGGAGGGATCTCACCTCCCTCAGAGGAGAGGCTCTGAGTAATGGGAAGGGAAGACTGAGCACTCGATCCCTCAGTGCTTTTCTTCTTCTTGCGTTGTTCTTTCCAGATTTGACCTAGTCCAGGGTCCACACTTCTGTGAGCTCTACCAGTCATATTTATAAACAACGAATATCATTATTGTAAGTGGTTGCAATGAGGACACAGAAGTAGTATGTATTACCCGGACTCCACAAAATGGTCTTCAGTCAATGGTTATCCAACAAATACGAAATCGACCTCTTCTACCTCGGTAGGCTCAAACGAAGTTTAGCCGCCTCGAACTCTCCTTGTGTTAACCTGGACTCTTCAACAATATCAGGTCTCAGAGACCTCCAAACGTTAAGCATCAGTCCTATGTCACAGAGAACACCAAACACAAAAGTGTCTTCTCAACTAGGGTCAGAGAGCCAGAGGTCGTAGATGAGTCTCTTCGCAGGGTGAGCAACGATGTGATACCACACCTTGCGAGGGTCGACTATTATCCGAAAGAAGTGCTTAAATGGAAGATGGGATTGTTGAACCCCATAAAGGTCACAAAGCACAAAGAAGCAGACCATGGGAGGAATGGCCTGGGGTGCAAGTTGACAGAGAGAAAGCCCCAAAGAGCATAGAATCTCTTTGATAAAGTGGTGAAGAGGAAAGCAAAGCTTAAGACAGAAAGCTCTGGGGTACACTCCGACCATGCTCCTTCGAGGAAATAAAACTCTCTCGTCACATCCTGGCAACCTAACCCTATAAGGGGGATATAGAAAATCTGACCAAACCCTAGCAATTAGATCATTGGAGAACTCTAGCATGTTTTCCAGAATCACTTGGGGAACCTCTGAGTTTAGATCCCTCAGACGAATTGAATGTGCTAGTTCTATTCGATCCCCTTTCCATTTAGTAGGAACCTAGTCATGTTGAGTATATCGAAGGCACACCAAGAACTCTTCATAGGGCGGCTCCCGTATCCTTAAAGGTGGAAACTTGCCCTTATAGATTTAAAGAGGAATCAAGATCAGTAAGGGAAGATACCTTGTTGATCGCCCGTGAACTAACACCTAGAATTCACCTAGCAATGGCACGAACACCAAGTGCTAAATGTATCCCAAATGCGAATCCCCGGCACTTTATGTAAGTGTACAGTGTCAAGTAATAGTATAAAAGATATTGATCCCAAAGGGAAGGTATGAATGTTATTGTCTTGGGTTATCTTTAAATATCAGAATATAGTTAGCAGTCGGTTTTGGAAGATTGGTTGTTTAGGATTGTGAACAATTAATAATGACTAGGGCTTTATGACTCACCATTATGATCATTGGACGTCAATGCTTGGTTAAGATTCTCACGTTGCATTGGTTTTATAGGGATTGTCGCATCCAAGATATGGAATCCATGGTTCTAAGCACCATGAATCTAACGTATCTGTAACGACTGGTTTTCATGTATCTGGATTTATTATAATATAATATATGTTTTGGTGGATTTTCTCCTTTTGTGTGATTTCCGTCTCCGTAGCTTTCATTTTCGATCATTTCGTCGTGTTTTCTCGTTTCTTCCTTAGGATCGTCGATTTCGAAGTATGTCATTCGTGACGGGCTTCAATAATGGTCGTATCTTACTATTAGATCAAGCCTAGGAGTCTTAGGAATCGATCCCGGAGCTCCGCGCTCCGTATCGGAACTTTTGGTGCTTATTAGCCGGTGTAAGAAGGGGCACCGACCGACTAGATGACGATCCAGTCGGTCGGCAATCCTTCTTGAACCGACTAGTTGGTTTTCTAAATTTCTCAGGAGTTACTGTTTATCGTTAGTCAGTCTAAGAACGTTGGTTGACCGACTAGGTTGCAAACTAGTCGGTCGGCAATGCTTCTTTAACCGACTAACACATCATCTAAATTTTAGTATCAGTACTGTTCATTCTTAGTCGGTCTAAGTTCATCTTTCGACCGACTAGTTGTTAAACTAGTCGGTTACGTTTTGTACTCAGACCGACTAATTCAGGGTTCTTCTGTACAGTTGAGTTACTGTTTACTCTTAGTCGGTTTACGAACGTTCACCGACCGACTAGATGTAAAACTACTCGGTCAGTAGTTTTTCATCGACCGACTAAATCCAAATCCTATTTTTGTTCAGAAGTTACTGTTTACACTTAGTCGGTCTGCGTTGGTCGACCGACCGACTAGTTGCCAAACTAGTCGGTCAGTGGTTGCTCTTTGACCGACTAATCTGTGTTAAAACCCTAATTTATGGGCAGCCGCCAGCCCATCCTATTTATACCCCTCCCAAACGTTTTCTTCTTCCTCCACTCGACCTAAAACCCTAAAATCTCCCCAATTGAGCCCCCTTCTCCCTCCAACCCTTATTCCTTCATTCCAAGCCCTAAATCCATCATCCAAACCATCCACCAACTCATTCTACCTCTCATCTTCCCCAAATCTCCATCAAATCCCCAAAATCCCCCAAAAACCCTAGTTCTCCAAACTTCTCCATTCGTTTCCAGATCTGGTCCTTAGGTTCTCCGGGGTGTTTCTTCCGCTTCCTCTCGGTAAGAAATCGATCTCTTGGTGTTTTCATAACCTATTTGTATTTTTATGAAACCCTAATGAATGAATGTTGTTTTGATGATTGTTTCCCCATAACAGCGACTTCCCTGTATATTAGCATCCGCGAGACGAACCTTCGTGATCGTCATCCCCGGTGCTAGGCAAGTGAAACTTGCCACTTAGGGTTTGGGCCATGTTTTAGGCCATTTTGCTTGTTGTAGGCGTAAAAGAGGCTAGGCGACGAAATGATACTCGCCTAGGCGCAAATTGGGGAACTAGCTTGGCAACGAAGCTAGTTCCGACATATATCATGTTGCACAATTACCATGTCATGTTTACTTTCCATTAACGGTACGCGAATTAATTGTCATGTCATTGCATTCTTCAAGTGATCCCGTGATTGCGTAGCATCGCTACAATACTTGTGTTTCCTGGCTCGTGACCAGAAGCGAGCATAATGAGTTGCTAACCCCAACGCTCGATATTGAATTGTGACCTAAGAAACAAGCTCCCGTGCGGGGCAACCCTGGCTCACTTGCTGGGCTCATGTGCAGGGACCCTGGCTTGTTTACGTGTGGGATGGGGTAAGAGTTAAGCGGCCATTCAACTGGGAGTCTGCCTGATCAGCAACTGCAGTTGTAAGGCGTAAACTCTGGGGTGGGGTAGTGTTTAGTGCCGATCGGTGTGAATGTTATACCATTCAGCTGAAGGGCGTAAACATCTACAAAACAACGTGAAACATGAATAGTGAATTGATTGAGATTGTTAGTAGCTTGGCTACTCTTGTCTTGTCCCGATACTTGTTTTTTTGTACTTACTGCTCACCATGTCTTAATTGTGCACTCATGTTATAACTGCCATGTCATGCATACTAAAACTGCTAGGTTGCTAGTTGCCTTACTTTCAGTTTCCTTGCCCAAGTCTTTTAGACTTGCTGACATGTGCCCCTTTACTCTTTTGGGTGACACATGTTAGATCCTGAGCCTGAGTACCTTGTTGAGGACGAGGTGTTTGCTGACGCCGAGCCCGAGCTTGTGTTTGACGGGGAGTACGTGGACACTGGGGACTAGGACACTGGGGACTAGTCCTAGTGTCTTCGTTGTGTTTTCCTTTTGTTTAGACTGCTGTTTTGTTGTCGGTGCGTAGCACCTATACTTTGTGATGTTGTTGCTTTTGTTGGCCTTGTTCTGGGCCTTTAGACTCTTTCTTTTAGCATGGTGGCTTTTCTGGATGTTGGACTTATTTTCTTGTTGGACAATTTATGAGATATGAGAATTTTATTTCTGTCTCTCCTTTTATTATTATTGTTGCTCCGTTGTGGTTACAGGGACCTGCTTATGTTTTATTGACGCTTATCGGGTTTGGGGCTTCACAGCTCCACTCTCGTGCGGACCTTTTCACGTCTCGCCTCCATTTTTGGAAAGCGGGTCGTGACAATATCACATTAACACGTAGGCACACATGACACATGTATTAAGAATCGACAATATTCGCTCCACTCTTGTGGACGGAATGATTTCGGCTCACGCCACTCTCGTGGGTTAGAGCTTCGATGTATTTTGGTGGCTCTCATTGATGCAATGGCGGTAGCTGTCAATTAGCAATATAGTTTTTCGGTGGATCCATCAAGGCACGAGCCGGGCATGGTCACGTGTCCCAATTTAATCCACTAACTCCCTAATTAAGCCTATAGGATACTCCTTAAGCCAATCGACTCCACTGACCGTGGGCACGATCTCAGTACGAGTTCTCCTACAAACTTTGCAAGATCAACCAAAATACTTCCCTTTTATTCCAACGCAACCTAAAAATCCTAACTTTGTATCTCAATCCCAAAATCCACGGGCTAATTCCATTAGCCCTAGATAAAACTACTCATGCATCAAAGAAATAACAACAAGAGATTCAATAGATGCGATAGAATTCATCATGGCAATGGAAAACATCAAAAAGCAATAAAAGTGTAGAGAATTGTTACCAACACATCGAGAAGCAATAGCAATCCAAAGAGAATTAAGAAGACAATATTCCTTGCACGAAACAATAATAAAAATCCAAGCTTTACTTCAGATAAAATAGGGACGGTACAAGTTCTCAAAAACCTAATTAAAACTAAACTAAGAGTTTTTCTAAAAGTCCTCTCTGAAAATAAAGCTAAAAACTCCTTAAATACATGGGAAAAGATCCCAAAAAATCTCAGAAAATCTGGGCACTTGGGTCTACAAATTAGGCTGGCGGCGTTCGCTACTCGGTCGAGTAGAGGAACCTGCTCAGTCGAGTCAGCTACATGCTCCCCTTGCTGATGCTTCTGCGTCCGACGGATACGAGCTACTCGGTCGAGTAGCCCCTACTCAGTCGAGCTACACTAGATCTGAAATTCTTCCAAAATGTTGCTCTGTTTATTTTTGACTCGGGTCGAGCAGGTGAGCTACTCGGTCGAGTTGCTTTGCTGCTCGGTCGAGCTAGGATGTCTTAGAAAGAAGCTCGGAATCTTCACCTGTTTGGTACGACTCGGGTCGAGTCAGTTGCCTGCTCGGTCGAGTAGGTCAGAGCCGTTTCTTGTGCAATTTCAGCGTGTCAGCTCGGTCGAGTAGCCGATGCTACTCGGTCGAGTCACCTAGGAAACTGATCTCAACGTTGCCATTTTCTCGTTCTCTTCTCCTTCTTTCCTCCAATCTTATTCCATTCTTTGACGAACTCTCATGGAGCCTTGCCAATGACCTATTTGAAGTGCCAGATGTGTCGATGTCCCAAAATAGCTTCAATTCGCTCCAAAATTCTTGAAAATCCAAAAAGCTATACAAAACTCGAATATGGCGTTAGAAGCACGATAATATATGAAAATATGGATTTATGCGGTAAAAACATGTAAAATATGGACACATCAAAATCCTCCAAGCTTACCTCGTACTTGTCCTCGAGGAAGACGAATACGAGGCTCACCGGGTGATAAAAACAAAATTTAGAAAAAGAGTGGAAGATGGAAGGGAGTGCTAGAATATTCGGTCAGATCTCAAGCCGTAGAGACACATCACAATGCTTCGAAAATAGATCACATGCTAATAAGAATTTCATATCTTAGCTAAACATATTGCTTGCAAGCATTTAAGAACAATGGAAGAGATCATCTAAATTTATGCGATCAATTCATATCCACATCATGCAATTCATAGAGTCTAGTATAGACATGTTGGCGACACACTTTTCAATCAATAGAAATAGATGAAGCATATAAGAGTCACACTAAGCATGCAATAAAGAATAGAATAAAGATCATGGCATTCATAAATTCATCTCAAATCATGAAAATCTCCGTAGCTAATATATTTCGCAAAGTCTGAGCATTATAAAATATACCCAAATGTCCACAACTCCACTCTAATGGCGTACTCACTCGTATAATCAAATGGATTCACCCCCTCCCCGAAGCTTAGCTTGAGGCATCACATCAAAGGAATAATAAAGGAATTTTGTGGATTTTTCCCAAGTATCTGTGTAGCTCCAAGTAATAGGAAGCGTATATATATATATATATATATATATATATATATATATATATATATATGTGTGTGTGTGTATGTATGTATGTATGTATATATATGTATATGTATATGTATATGTATATATAAAATGTAAAAGGAGCAGTAGGATATACTTTTATTTTGGCTCCTTTTTTGCTTTTGGGCTTTTTGAAGCTATCCTTTTTTCTTTTGAGATTTTTGGGAATAGGATGTGGTATACGTAGCTGCAAACGGGGTGAGCCCAAGTGACATGTAGAGAATAATAAGATATATGGAGAAGGAAATAATATAATCATTTGGTTCACTCATAAGATGTGCATAATGGTTCAGTAAGATAATACTCCAACTAAACTCATAGGCAAGGACAGATATTTCCATTCATTTCAACGAATAGTGAAGTCATGCGGTAAGGCATACAATAATAGCATGCATGCAGTAGATAATGAAAGGGATAACAAAGCGGATGCTTCAAGTATTCTAAAGATGCGTGAATCTTGATGCATATCCATCATGAGCATACTAAATACTACTACTTACATTCCGTTTCAATTCATTTCATGCATTCATAAAGAGAGATCATCAACAGAATATATATGCAAGCATATGAATAGTAAGAGCTGAAATACTCTGACTAGCAAGGCAGAAGTAATAAGCATCATGATAGCTACCAGGCTAAGAGAGATATCATCATATGGAATATATCTAGCAAAAGGGAAAAGAAAGGCAGAGAAGTAAAATAAAAGCAAGTATACAAGCAAACCAAACATGGAAAATATAATGCAAAAAAATAAAACGGTGAGAAAGTGGTGGAAAGTAAAAATAAAAAGGTATAAAATGAGAGAAAATGGAAAAAAAATGAAAATAAAAGCGATATCGCTCATCCTCCAAGCTAAACACAACAGTGTCCTCACTGCTGAGAACACTCTGGCGAATAGGGAAACGAGGCTAGGGCGGGCGGGTGGTAAATAAATGAAAATAATAAAAAAACGAACTATGCAAATGATAAACAAAAAAGTGCATGTTCTAATGCCTAAGATGCAAAAAGTATGAACAAGCATACAGATGATGCAAATGATGTCATGATGAGGGTGCAAATGCAAAATGATGGAGCATGCGGGTGGTGCAAAAAGTGTCATCCCCTAAGCTATGCAAGGTTAGGGACCCGAAGAGACAGATGGGCACACAGAGGGTAGGGGGTGACAGGAGCAAAAATAGTGTGAGGATCAAGCAGCGGCATCACCCTCTGGAGGTAATGATGGGTCCGACTGCTGGGGACCAGAGATGGGAACAACTGGCTCGGAAGGTGAAGGCTCGAATGGTGTGTTGGTGACCGGCGCCCCGCTTGCGGCGCGGCGGCGCGGTGTCGTTTACCGCAAGTTTCACGGTTAGTGTAGGGTGTGGGAATATCGAACTCAGGGAGGCGAGGTTGTGCTTGGTCAGGTAGGACCTAAATCACCCCGAGGGGCGAGCTAGCCCGAATCGGTGGTTGGTTGTCACGAAAGGAAATGAATGGGTATGAACAACAAGAAAGAAAACCCGGGACTTCGGTTTCTGACCCGACGAGAGACTCTCACCGATACGGCCTACGGGTATGGATAGCGATCGGGATTAGGGTCTAATGGTGAGACGTTGCCTCCAAAAGTGGTACCGGCGTCCCATGGGCCCGATATTCCGGTCGGTGCCCAGGATGATACACCGGACTTCCCGGATTCGATCAGTGGGCACTCCCGTGTCCATTAACACTGATCGGTCCTGGGAGCACTAAGCCCGCAACGATAACTCCCAACGTCTCATCCTGCCGCTCCCGCGTGCTAGGATTCGGCGTCTACGCTAAGGGTGTGAGCTATGGCTAGGGAGTCAACCGCCAAGTTTATTCCCCCTTGGCCCGACGGTCAAAGGCAGTCTTTTTCCCGCCGATGACAATGAAACACCCCGCGTAACCGTTAGATTCCTACTCCCTATCGATTTCCTAACCCTATGGAGGCATCGGGAAGAGCCCCCGAAGGGGTTTCCACCAAAATCCCAGATTTGGAAACTACTCACAAAAATTCATGAAAAAGCAATCTAAATGATATTTAACCGTTGGAATCATAATCGGACAATTGCAATGCGGAAGTAATAGAGTAATAAAGACAATACTAAAATTTTAGAAAGATCTGAAAACTTACAAAAGAGTAACAATTACAGCCGTCACAGGGAAATAAAACAGTAAGAAAAATAACATCTCCGGTTTCTGGAACCCTAGGGGTTCTATTTATAGACCGCCGCATCAACCGATCGGTTGACAAGTCAACCGATCGGTTGATCCGTTATAGATAAATTACAGAAAACGGCGACTTTTCACCCGATCTCATGAACCGGTCGGGTGAGTTCTTGAGTGACCGGTTGGATCTTGGAGCGGTTGGGTGAATCGATCGGTTCAACGTCCGTGTCTTCAGCTCATCTTCTTCAGCTACAGATGAACCGATCGGGTGAGAGTCACCCGATCGGTTGGAATTCTGCTTGAAAAAACAGAGAACAGCCGCCCGCAGAACCGGTCTGCGAACCGGTCGGGTGACTTCTTTGTGAGCTGCGGCAGAGACCGGGTGGTGCACGCGTGCATCACCCGATCGGTTGGAGATGACCAACCGATCGGGTGATGGGCTGAAAGATGAATTCTTTGGCGTTTGACCCCCTGGATCACGCGTGACTTCTCCCCTTGCTCCGGGGACTTGGGATATCATCGTTAAACGTCTCCTACGTGGTCAATCCCCTGCAATCATGGAAAAACAAAGAAAAGTGAAAGAAAACGGGAAAATACACGAAAACGAATAAGAGACGGCGGAAAAACATGGAGAAACACAAAAGAAAACGTGCGTGAATATATGAAATATAAACGCACGTCAAAATCCCCCAAGCTGAACTCTTCCTCGTCCTCGAGGAAGACGAGTGAGAGTAGGAGCTCGGAAGGGGAAAATAGAGAGGAAGAAAGAAAAAAAGAAAACTCTAAGCCCTAGATAGCCTATCAGAGCCACCAAAATCAAAAACGACACACCAAGCAATCAAACGCCAAATCACACCACTAAACCTAGGAAAGCGAGTCCAAATAAGTGTCGTGGGTCCACGCAGTGAAGCGCGAGTGAGCGTGGTCGTGTTGCTAGCAAATGGTGATGCTTTCTACGATGTGTCATGAGGCTCGATATACACAAATCCAAGATATGACCCAAAATATCGATCCGAATTGAATTAAGCGGCGAATATAAGTTCAAGCATGCATGAGAAGAGTGGGAATAGAAGCGTATCATGCATCGGGGACTCCACAACTAGGGTTAAGGAAATCACGCCACTATAGCCTAGATACTAGCTAAAAAGTTCCTAAGCCAAGTGTTTTCGATAACGACGGGGGTTGAGATGATGTGGAGAAGAACACTCGGTGCAAATTCTCGCCTTCCCTTTATTCTTGGCAAGTATGAAAAAATATTCACACGGAAATCCCCCTTTTTTTTTCCTTTTTTGGGTTTTGGGCATTTGTATTTTTTTGGATTTTTGGGCTATACATGATTTTTTTCTTTTCTTTTTGGGTTTTTCTTTTCTTTTCTCCTTTTTTTGGATTTTTGAATTTTGGGCTTTTGGCTATACACATGTGTACTCTCCCAAGTGGGAGAACGGTACACGACGAGGGGATTTGCACCAAGTAAAACAGAAAAGAAATCGAAATCTAAACACTTGGGCAAAGGAAACTATTCTCGCTAAATAGAGCATAGGCTAAATGGGTTATCCTAGTCCTTAGTTTTGGAATCCCGACGCATGCGAATTGAAGTATACGATATAATATAGCATGCATATAGTGAAACAAATACCGCATATTCAAATCGGAGCATGATAATCTAGGGGTCATTCCTGGACAGGTATATAAAGTAAAATCACAAAGCAGAAGCACACCAAATGCTAGTCATGACACACGACTCACAAAAAGCTAAGTGGACCCACAATGCGTGAAATGCAAGAGGACTCGAAATCCTAGGGTTAGTGAGTGTGATTATCGATGCAATGCTAGGTGTGTGTGATTTTGTGGCGATTCATCATAGGATTCATTTCTAGGAGAAAGAGCTAAAGAAGGAGAAAAAAAAGAAAAAAGGAAAACACGATGGAAAACGACTCAAATAACGTAGAAAAACGACACAACTGACGCACGAAGTGCGATTCCCCCAAGCTGAAACTTGCATTGCCCTCAATGCAATAAGAGTGAGCACGGGAGGGCAATGAAAATGGGGGGGGGGAATGTGCACTGACACAAAAAGAAATGAAAACGAGGAAAACACATAGATAAAAATGAAAAAGAAAGAAAGATCAAAATCAAAACCAAACAACACGAGAATAAAAATAAAAATAAAACCACACGACACGACACTCAAAAATGGAAAACAAACACACACACAAAAATGAGAAAAACAAACGAAACACGACAGCACACCAAAATAGACGTCCCCCCAAGCTAGACCAGAAAGTGCTAGCGAAATGATGTGATTGATGAAATCCAGATATGTGCAAGGGGGAGTCAAAAACAAAAGGGGTGAAATCAGAAAGCAAGGGAAGGTGAGTCCTCGTCCTCCTCGGAGGAGGGTGTGGATGGGTGGTCGGGGGAGGCTGGGGGTGTGCTGAGAAGTGGGGAATGAGGCGGAGGAATAGGGGCAGTGGTGGTGTGAACAATGGGAGGAGTGTCGGTGGTGGTGGGTGTTGGTAGGAAGGCGATCAAGGCGGTGGTGAGAGGAATAGGAATGGAGGAAGTAGAGGGCGTGGGGGAGGAAGATCGGTTGTTGGGAGAGAGGGGAAGGCGAAACGACGGCGGGATTTGCGATCGGGCGAGGGTGAAAACGAGCGGGTGTCGGGGGGGGTTTATATAGGGTTTTAAGTCGAACCGATCGGGTGACTTGTCACCCGATCGGTTGACGGTTAGGTCGAAAATCTTGCCGAAGAAATGCTACAGGCGAACCGATCGGTTGACTTTTCAACCGATCGGTTGGCCGCTCCACACATTTTCCCGAGAGTTCTCCCCAGCTCACCCGGTCTGCCACCCGGTCTCTTCATTACTCCAACCGATCGGTTCATCTGGGGACAGATCTCGGCTTGTATCTGATACATCCCAACCGATCGGGTGAGTTGTCAACCGATCGGTTGGGGCTTTGTTTCCTGCAAAAGGCAACAGACTGTCTAAGTCCCCGAACGGATCTTCTCGCGACTGATTTTATTTATAAAAATAGATAAAATAAAGTAAAAAAAATAACGCTAAAAAATGGAAAAAAGTTTAGAACATGGGTTGCCTCCCATGAAGCGCACTTGTTTAACGTCGTTGGCTCGACGCCCGCGAGAGATGCTCATGGTGGCTGATACGGGTGATGCCCAAATTTCGGCATCTCTTTCTCGTTGGAGCTGAAGGCGCTTGGAGTAGTTAGCGGCTGGAAAAATACTTGCTCGACTACCCTCCCTTTGTTCTTGAGATCCGGGGGCTTTTCCTTGGTGTTGGCGCTTCCCGCCATCTTCTTCAGGATCCGGACCTCGTCTTTAGTGAGGTCCGTGTGCTCTTTCCCCGTTCTCCTCATAGGAGGAGCCTTGGGGAACCCGGGAGGGGTCGTTCTCGCTGCACTCGGTCTTCCAGCAGCTTCTTTGTTCTCGGGGCCGTCCCCATCTTCTGAATTCCCCAAGTCATCGGGGGGGTTTCTCAGGAGAATCTCCCAGGAGCTCTCCTCTACAGCTTTTTCTTCTTCTATCTCAAGCAAATTGCACCGGAGGTCATCAGGAGGATCGGGGTGCTTCATGGATAGTCCCAGATCAAACTTAACTTTCTCTCCGCTGACGTTCAAGGAGAGTTTTCCGTTCTTCACATCTATTAGAACGCCAGCAGTGGCCATGAAAGGCCGTCCCAGGATAATGGGGGTGTGTGCGTCTTCGGGCATGTCCATGACTACAAAGTCCATAGGCACATGCACCCCTCTCACATTTACGGGGAGGTCATCAACAACTCCCACCGGATATTTGACCGACCGGTCAGCTAGTTGTAGGGTCATCCCGATGGGTTCCAAATCACCCATTCCTATCCTTCTGTACATCGACAAGGGCATCAAGCTAACACTCGCTCCTAGATCGACGAGTGCACGATGAATCTTCACAGCCCCGATCGTGCAAGGAATAGAGAAGCTCCCCGGGTCCTTGAGCTTCGGCGGGTTTGCCCTCTGAATAAGAGCGCTACATTCTGCCGTCAGCACTACTTTCTCCTTTCTTGACCCCAGATCTTTCAAGAATTTTGCATAGGAGGGAATCGTTTCGATTGCTTCTAAGAAGGGGATTTGTAGGCTTAGGTCCTTGACCATGGTAAAGAACTTACCATATTTCTCATCAATTTTTGCCTGAGCCAACCGTTGTGGAAATGGCACACGGGTTTATACACTTTCGGGCTCTCTTCCTCCTTCTTCTTCTCTTCTTCAGACACTCCCTCCGGAGTCATGGGATTTGATGACGAAGCACCGGCGTCATTTGATTTTTCAGTCGGTCTCTCAACGACCAATGGTGCTTCCGGGTTGCTAGGGGGCACTCTAGTAGGAATTTGTGTCCCGCTTCTCAGAACGATAGCGGACACATTCGCGTGCTCGTGCACGAGTGCCGATGTTTGTGTTGCTCCCCTCGGGTTCACCTCCGGTTGTGGCGACAATTGGTTTTGTGACCTTGCAAGGTTCGCCACCTGTAACCCCAGATGGGTTACTTGGTCCGTGAGGGTCCGCTGACCCATTTCTAGCTTTTGGTTGATCCTCTCCTGGTTGGTAATATATTGAGTCAAGAGAGACTCAACCGGAGAGACGGCCCTCTGTTGGCCATACTGCTGCTGCTGGAACGACTGCTGATTCCTGGGGGCGTAAGTTTGTTGCTGAGGTTGCTGCTGAAACGGTTGCTGCTGAACCTGATTCTGCTGTGGTCTAGCCGGCTGATAAATTTGTTGCTGCGGATGCTGAGGCGGCGAGGGCTGAAATGGTGGCCGGTAACTGAAATTCGGGTGGTTCCGGTTGTTGGGAGAGTAGGCCGGGTTGGAATTTGTCCTTGGCGGATATGGCGCATTCCATGTGGGGTTGTAAAATAGTGCGCTCGCCTGATCCAACGGTGGTGAGATGTCACCACCGTCGAATTCCCCAAAGAATTCGGACTCTACCGCAGAAACTTGCTGTGTACCGGCCCCACCGGCTCCTACCATTAGTGTGGAGATCTGGGTCGAAAGCAAGTCGAACTTGCTTGATAGTTTGTCGACGTCCTCGACTCTGTGTATACCCCCGGATCTTGGTGTGGCTCTCTCGTCACACCACCGCTCATTGTTGGATGCCATATTTTCCAGAATATGCCAGGCATCCTCCTCGCTTCTAGACATGAAGGAACCCCCCAGCCGCGGCGTCCATAGAAGATTTCAGGTCATCCCTCAACCCATTGTAGAACAGATTGATAATCTGCCACTTCGGAAGCTCATGGTGAGGGCATCTTCTTTGCATCTCTTTATATCTCGTCCAAGCTTCATGCAAGGACTCGTGGCTGGCCTGGGAGAAGGATGAGATCTCACTCCTCAACTTCATGGTCTTCCCCGGAGGAAAGAACTTCGTCAGAAAAGCATTGGAGAGCTTCTCCCAGGTGTTGAAAGTGTTGGGGTCCTTCCCCCTCAGCCATTGCTTGGCTTTGTCTCGCAAAGAGAAGGGGAACAGCTTCAGACGGATAGCCTCTGTAGTGACACCATTAATCCGGAAGGTGTCACACTTCTCCAAGAAGGAGTCCAGGTGCTCTATCGGGCTCTCCATGGGCGCACCCGCAAACTGGTCATGCTGGATCCATGTCACTAGAGACGGCTTCAGCTCAAAGCTTTGGGCCGCAATAGCTGTAGATCAGATGGCGGAAGTTGACTCGATGGAGGGCATCGAGTACTCCAGCAGAGACTTGTGGGGTGGGGTGTTCTCCTCCATGGATTCGGGATCTTCTCTTCTTCGCTTCTCGACGGCCAAACGCCTAAGGGTGGCGTTAATCTCTGGATCGAGGGGAATCAAGTCGTCAAGACTCCTTGAACTCCTGCGCATGAAAAATAACAAACACCCGTGAAGCGACAAGTGGGAAAGAAACAGATAAAATAAGAAATAAAAATAAGAAAAACAAAAAAAAGAAAAAGAAAAAGGAGAATGTGAAAATTATCGCGAGGTAGGGATGTGAGCTAGACACGAGGGTTCAAGAGATCCTAAAATATCAATCACGTTGCCTCCCCGGCAACGGCGCCATAAACTTGACCGGCGCCCCGCTTGCGTCGCGGCGGCGCGGTGTCGTTTACCGCAAGTTTCACGGTTAGTGTAGGGTGCGGGAATATCGAACTCAGGGAGGCGAGGTTGTGCTTGGTCAGGTAGGACCTAAATCACCCTCACTACTACAAAATGGACCTTTAACAGCGCTTAAATAAGGCCTTTAATAGCGCTTTACAAGCGCTGTCTATCTCGCCGCTGCTATAGGGGGGCTGGTTTTAATAGCGCTTTACAAGCGCTGTTAAAGGGGTCCTTTAACAGCGCTTGTTTGTGCAAGCGCTGTTAAAGGGGTGGCCTTTAACAGCGCTTGTTAGTGCAAGCGCTGTTAAAGGGGGGCCTTTAATAGCGCTTCTTTAGTGCAAGCGCTGTTAAAGGCCCCCCTTTAACAGCGCTGGTTCTAACAAGCGCTGTTAAAGGGGGGCCTTTAACAGCGCTTGTTAGTGCAAGCGCTGTTAAAGGGGGGCCTTTAACAGCGCTTCTATAGTGCAAGCGCTGTTAAAGGCCCCCCTTTAACAGCGCTTGTTAGTGCAAGCGCTGTTAAAGGGGGGCCTTTAACAGCGCTTCTTTAGTGCAAGCGCTGTTAAAGGCCCCCTTTAACAGCGCTTGTTAGTGCAAGCGCTGTTAAAGGGGGGGCCTTTAACAGCGCTTGTTAGTGCAAGCGCTGTTAAAGAGAGGCCTTTAACAGCGCTTCTTTAGTGCAAGAAATATGACACATCCAGTAACTATATTGATAGTGAATAGATTCCAAGGAGAATGTTATTCTGGGATCCAACCCGTGGTGTGATGCTAGTAATCTTGCATCTCTACACTGACAGTAAGATGATATTAACCACAAGGAGGCGAAAGCCTACATAGATCATTCAACAATATAATCATCCAGTAACTATATTGTTCCAATCATTCAAAAATAAAACATGTGCCTACATAGATCATTCACAAACTTCTAAACATAAATTCCCCTAGAAATATGTACAGCGGGTCAATTAAGAAGCTTGGGGTGTGCTGGAACCCGTGGTCCTTCTCTCCCTTTGCTCGTGATGACCCCAGCTACGCCCTCCGCCTGTTCGATCAAATTCCCCAACCAAACCTCTTCTGCTGGAACACCATCATCCGGGCCCACGCTTCCCTCCATCCCCAAACCTCCCTCCTCCTCTTATCCCGCTTGCTTCTCCAACACCACCTCCCTCCCGACAACTTCACCTTCCGAGAATTTGCTGGAATCTCTCCTTGTAGACCAGTAATAATCTCTGTCATGGCCTGGACGATCTTCGGATCCTCACAGTAGCTCTCATAGCAACGGGCCCATCTGGGATCTCTGCAGAGCTGAACAGGCTCAGACGAAGAAATGATTCAGAAAAGGAAATTTACAACAAGAACAAATAACTTCTTCGTTAGTTTTTAAATTTATTTTACCGCAACACATGGAGCGAAAACATAAGGAATGCCTGTCGCTCTAACTTCAAGGGCAGTTGCGGCACCAATTTTCTTTACAAGTTCAGGATCCCTGTTAGACAAAAACGTAACATCTAGATGAGGATGAAATCTAGAGACGTAAGAGGAACCACTGGCAGACTAACTGAATGCATTGATTTGTTCAATGATCATATTGTTTACTAATGAATGATATGACAAACTAGGGTGTACTTGGCCCCACTGACTGAGTTGTTAAAAACTACAAATGATCAATTAGCAAATGCAGAAAGTGTACTCTAACACCATTCCCCACAAATACATGCAACCATGAGAGCTTTCCTAACATTCTGATGGAAAGAAAATATTCATTACTCACAACATAACACTTGATTGCGCAAGTAAATACATCAGGATGGCTAAATTTATGAAAACTATCTTTTGTACTTTGGCTTGTTTTCTTATAAAAAAAACAATCCTATAGTTTGAAAATAAAGTTAATTAGCGTGAACAAGGTAATTTTCGTAAACTAAAAGGGAGGTTATGTGGAATAATAGTGAGGGAAGGTTCAAGGTAGTTAAAAAACATGCCAAAATACCGGGTAGTTTTCATAAAGTTATCCACGCGATGAGCTTAAACGATAACATCTTGTGCGTTTCAAAGGAAAAAATGATGTGTATGTTACATTAAAAGCATGTAAACTTGCCTCGTTACTCCAAGCTCGACATTATGAGGAAACACTATAGCTCCATAGACTGTATTATGGCCGTGAACTGCATCGATCCCGTAGATCAATGGTATACCGAGACGAGTAGATAAAGCTGCTCATCATCAAGTATTTTCGTATCTGACTCTTATTATGGCTTCTACAACTACTTCACTATGAAACAACCAACCTCAGACCAAGAAGTTGCCTATGTGCAATTTTTCACATCGAACAATTACCCAACAAGTACAAAGCAAAATAACACCTTATGATAAGAACTAGATTTAAGTGTAATTTTCCAAGACCTCAAAGGACATTCAATTTGGATAATCTTGTCGCACGAAGATAGATGTAAAAAAGAACTCTCAACATATAAACGTATGAAGGTCTTTTCATGTTTTCAAATTATTGATTACTAGAATCATATATGAAGCAAGATTTTGTATATAAAGGAAATATATAAAGGAATACATGTTTTCAAATTGTTGACTATCCACAAATGTTTTATGCTGCTAAAGATACCAAACAGTTCAAATAAGTCGTGTGTTAGCCGTTCCTTTAAATGACAGCAATTAAATCAATAAAAACATAGAAGTGTCAGATGACAAGATTAGTACTAGGTATACCTCTAACAGGAGCGCCATCCATCAACTCAAATTTAGCAAGGGTTTCAGTCTCGATGCTCTAAAAACATGTGCAAAACCACATCCATGTGTAGATATTCCATTATGATCGCATAAAAATACCAAAGGGAATAAAGCAAAGAACCAAGAATTTTTGCCATACTCTATTTATAAATGCCGTGTACCTGTTCACAACCCGACTTATTGTTGGTTGCACAAACATATGTACCATGTAATCAACAAAACTACCAATATTAACAGTTGGGTTTTATGCACTATGAGATCCAGTCATTTTATCTTAGCATACCTATATATAAGTTCCTTGGCTGCAAGAGAAGAGAAAGCAACTCTCAGCAACAGATACGATTGGATTAAAAGCATAACACATGAGAATTGTGTCCCGGAGTTCTCACCTGAATGGCCATCACGAGAATGTAAAGCAGGTAGTGATACTTCCCCATTATGATAGATTTCAGATCCAAACACGCAAATAACACAGTTACTAAACCAGCAAGAGCGGTACTGTAAAGAAACAACTCATTAGTTGTGATGCCTGTAAGCATATTCCTGGATGGATTTGAAAGACAAAATTACCTACGGAGAAAGTAGAAATCGGTCAGAATGGTAGGGGGAAAAAGTTAGTAACCCTTTTCCCATGTGCACTAGGCCTTGCGCAATCCTTACCTGCATAAATATACATTGCCTAGTTAATAACTCGATGATTCCATGTTATTTTCATAAGAAACAGAAACACGGTGTATACACTTAGAAGAGCTGGCCAGCTTCCTTGTAATAGTAACTTGAAAGGTTCCTCAACCTGCCAGCAATTCGAGCAATATTGGTGCCGACACCTATCAAACCTAAGGAGATGATGGCAGCCTACAGCTCACAAGTTAGATTGAATATTGGCATACAAAACAATGCAGTCAGTAGAAAAACGAGAGCATACCATAGAGACATCAGCATCTGCATCATGACTCAACCTGCTTAACGTGTCCATGACATTCACCTAACATAACAGGTTACAAATTACATGAATTAATAATCACTTAAAAGAAATTGACAACTACTGCAAGTGAACCCAATTTCTTGGCATAGCATCATCATGTGATTTTAAAAAGTCAGTAATAGAAATTATAAAAATTAATTCTACACCATATGCGAAGAAAGAGAAGTTTATTCACAAACGTTAAATAGAGAATGATCTTTCTGCCTGCCTTCTTCCCTCCCTTTTGTTTTGGATTCATTTACGCGTATCCATATTCTAAACCAATTTTCTTCGCATGAATGAAGGAGGTGAGCCAAAATCTGGTCATGTTGATGCATAACAGTTCAGTAACATAAATTATTAATAATCAAAAATAGAATTGCGAAGCTGAAAGATGGCAACATATACGACTCATATTAATATCATACAGAAGTGATCCATACAAAACCATAGAAAGAATAAGCTCCATATGTATTATGGTATGGATGTGTATCCATGAGCATAGCTGAGAATGATTGAAATGATATCTGTGTGAAGCCTGTCAGCATTTTGGATGACCAGCCTGTTCATATTCAAAAACAAAAATGACAGCAACCAAGCCCAATCAAGTAATCACATGCATAGCTTGACTTTGGCTGACAGTAAGCTTGGCCAATACTTACGACAACCAAAAAAAGAATGATCTTCCTCCATTAACAGCAGCATCAGCTAGTTGCCCACATTTTATTGCCTGCAGATATCATTGCATATAAATTATTATGTATGGCATCATACTCATTGAGAAATTTAAACCTCAAACATGAAGTAATATGCATTGAGAAATTTTAGTCGTATATTGAAAAATAAAAGAGATGGATAGTAAATATGATTGGATCCACAATGTTTAAAAGGATTATTCATTTTAGGTGAAATTAAGTTTTATGATTATCTAGCTGATATCCATGAAGTAATATGCTTTTGTCCTAAGTCCTCTGTCCATATGCAAAAAACAGTAATGACCAGATTGTGGACAGAACATGAAGTTGAACATTAAGTTATCATCGTATGACATTAGCTAATATATTTGAAAGTTAATTCCACTAGCACTTGCATATATGTTACTAAACACCCCTGAACTTAAAAAATATCTTTGAACAGATGGTGTTAGTACACATGGATTAGAACATGAATAATAATTGTTACTTCTTAAGAGTATTTTCTATTAATTCTTGCACCGAGATTTTAAATCAGCTTACCTCCTAAAAAAGAACAATCATATATTTTCAATTAGGCACCCCCTCTCATGCAGCTTAACATAATAATATTCCATTCGAATTAAGAATCCAGAATCGAAAACTGACTGACTGAAGTGAATAAGCGACAACAAATATGACAATAAAAAGAGAAATAGGAAAACTTGTTTTAAACTTGTTTCATATACAACCGTAGGAGTACACCAATGCATAGCTTTTCACCATTATCTCAACATTATATCCATACCCAGAGTATTAGAAAAAGGAAAAACAGCATAGATATACATAGTACAATCATAGTGCATGTTTGCAAACAACTGCAGAAATATGTCATATGCAGAAATTTTGAAACCAAAGGAACACTGGCATAATGAGCTTTCACACAAGAATACGATATGCTCAAGCGTCAAAATGTACCAGCAGCATTACAAACATGCAGCTTTATACACGCATTCAGTTTCAATGCTAAGCATAGTTAAGGCTATTATAAGTACATCAGCTGGCAGCAAAAGCAGCTTCCATTGCCTGTAGGATGCTAGAAGTATCAAACCTGAAATTTCTGAAGCTTTTACCCGGACCAACATTCACAGTTTGCGGTTCGGATCCCACTCTTTGCAGCGTGTTCTCTGTAGTCCGTTCCACTTCCAGAACTGGTTTTCGCTGTCCACACGCACGTACCTAGTCAATTTCCAAAGACAATTGTTAGTGCTAAAGAGAAATGGAATCTATCTGGGTGGCAACCAAATAAGTTTATGAAATTAATTTATTTCTATGGTTCCCCGTAATAGATGGAATTTACTAAATCTTCTTCAATTCTCCCCACGTCTTAAAGGGAACCATAATCATTATGTATTTTATCCAGAGTGAATCCATAAGGTAATTATTTTCCCACAAACTAACAACCATCAAAGAAACAGGGAATCATGCAACAAACCTCGACTAGATGTATCAGATTTCTGAGATACCGGAGGAGGATGGCTCGAAATCCATGCTCTGAGAGACCTGCAGATCAGAAATATGCAAATAAAGAAAGTCAAGACCCTGCCAAACAAAGGGAAAACATAATTTATATGTTTCAATGTTTCAGGCAGGGCAAAGATGCATCTGATACTGACGTTAAGAAGGGAGCAACCATGTAAAGTTTCAATCCATTCACTCCACGTGACATAGCATCTTCCCCTGCTGGCTGAAGTTCATCAAGCCTGTGCCAGGAGATCTCCTGCAACAATCATTGAACTGTGTTTTAGGTCAGGCAGTATGCATGCTAGGTTGAGTGAAGCATCATTGAATTCTTTTCTTAATACATTTTGAAAGAGATGAGATGAGAATTGTGTTGCGGCATCAAGAACATGCAATAAGAAATACATGTAAAACTAGCATGTGACCAAAAAAAAATGTACACAGCTAAATTATGACTGCATATAATAAAAAACAATCTCCAAATTCACTGCATAACTACACACATTTTTTCATCATTCTGCATATGCATTCCAAGCAAACAAAACAAGAAGCAATAATCATCACCATTTCTAACTCAATATACAAATTCTCAAGTTTACAACAATCAATCCAAAGATGCACGAATTTGAGCAACACATCAAATAATAACCAAGCCCAACAATGAATTTTTATTCAAAACCCACATGCCATCATCAGCTCAAAGCCTCAAGTCAGAGCGAACTCGTTCGGTAAAATCAACAAACATGATGCGCGCAAACAAACTACAAAAAGATCAAGAGGCCGAGATAGATTGAAATTATTACTGATGCGTTGCAACTAAGAATACCTCAACATTTACCTTTAGGCCGGAGAAGATGATATATGGGTTGTACAGTGGGGCACCACGAGGTGGCAGTGTATGCACGGGTGGATAAGATCACTCGAACTAGGGCTGGGGAAGGAATCGAATTTGGCACTGTCGCGAGGGGGGATGGCTTCGGGAAGCTGGGTTCGATGGGTGGAGGGAAGATCCCTCGAACTAGGGCAGGGGGAGGGATCGAATTTGGCGCTGCCGCAATGGGGGGAGAGGATTTTGCCGGAGATCTAGATGCTTGGGGACGACGATCTAGGGCGGAGGATTTCGCCGTCGATCTAGAGGCTTGAGGACGGCGATCTAGGGCGGAGGATTTCACCGTCGATCTAAAGGCTTGGGGACGGCGATCTAGGGCTTGGGGACCTCGAGAGATGATCGAGTAGTGAGCCGAAGAAGATGGGAGGCTGAGGATCTCGAGAAGTGGTCGTGAGAGGAAGAGGATGGGGGCGTCACAGGGGCGGGGACCTAGATCTCGTGCGAGAGAGAGATGGAGGGAGGGGCTCACGGGCTGTCGCTGGGAGAGGAAGAGACCCGCGTTTTGAGTTGGGTTGCTCTCATTCGCAGCCGAATACTGTCCTTATACCTTTAACAGCGCTTGGTTGTGTAAGCGCTGTTAAAGTCCCCCTTTAACAGCGCTTACACAACCAAGCGCTGTTAAAGGGTGGCCTTTAACAGCGCTTATTTGTGCAAGCGCTGTTAAAGGCCCCCCTTTAACAGCGCTTTTTTGTGCAAGCGCTGTTAAAGGCCCCCCTTTAACAGCGCTTTCTTGTGCAAGCGCTGTTAAAGGGTGACCTTTAACAGCGCTTGTATTAAACAAGCGCTGTCTATGATGGACCTTTAACAGCGCTTGTTTTAAAGAAGCGCTGTCTATTTGTACCTTTAACAGCGCTTGTAGAAAGAAGCGCTGTCTATTATCTGTGTCTCTAATACACAGCGCTTGCAGAAATAAGCGCTGTCTATTGTTGGACCTTTAACAGCGCTTGCAGAAAGAAGCGCTGTCTATTCTCCGACCTTTAACAGCGCTTGCAAAAAGAAGCGCTGTCTATTATATGTGCTTCTAATTAACAGCGCTTATAATTGGCAAGCGCTATTAAAGGTGTGCTATTAAAGGTCCTTTTTGTAGTAGTGCCTGAGGGGCGAGCTAGCCCGAATCGGTGGTTGGTTGTCACGAAAGGAAATGAATGGGTATGAACAACAAGAAAGAAAACCCGGGACTTCGGTTTCCGACCCGACGAGAGACTCTCGCCGATACGCCTACGGGTATGGATAGCGATCGGGATTAGGGTCTAATGGTGAGACGTTGCCTCCAAAAGTGGTACCCCGGCGTCCCATGGGCCCGATATTCCGGTCGGTGCCCAGGATGATACACCGGACTTCCCGGATTCGATCAGTGGGCACTCCCGTGTCCATTAACACTGATCGGTCCCGGGAGCACTAAGCCCACAACGATAACTCCCAACGTCTCATCCTGCCGCTCCCGCGTGCTAGGATTCGGCGTCTACGCTAAGGGTGTGAGCTATGGCTAGGGAGTCAACCGCCAAGTTTATTCCCCCTTGGCCCGACGGTCAAAGACGGTCTTTTTCCTGCCGATGACAATGAAACACCCCGTGTAACCGTTAGATTCCTACTCCCTATCGATTTCCTAACCCTATGGACGCATCGGGAAGAGCCCCCGAAGGGGTTTCCACCAAAATCCCAGATTTGGGAACTACTCACAAAAGTTCATGAAAAAGCAATCTAAATGATATTTAACCGTGGGAATCATAATCGGACAATTGCAATGCGGAAGTAATAGAGTAATAAAGACAATACTAAAATTTTAGAAAGATCTGAAAACTTACAAAAGAGTAACAATTACAGCCGTCACAGGGAAATAAAACAGTAGGAAAAATAACAGCTCCGGTTTCTGGAACCCTAGGGGTTCTATTTATAGACCGCCGCATCAACCGATCGGTTGATCCGTTACAGATAAATTACAGAAAACGGCGACTTTTCACCCGATCTCATGAACCGGTCGGGTGAGTTCTTGAGTGACCGGTTGGATCTTGGAGCGGTCGGGTGAATCGATCGGTTCAACGTCCATGTCTTCAGCTCATCTTCTTCAGCTACAGATGAACCGATCGGGTGAGAGTCACCCGATCGGTTGGAATTCTGCTCGAAAAAACAGAGAACAACCGCCCGCAGAACCGGTCTGCGAACCGGTCGGGTGAATTCTTTGTGAGCTGCGGCAGAGGCTGGGTAGTGCACGCATGCATCACCCGATCGGTTGGAGATGACCAACCGATCGGGTGAGGGGCTGAAAGATGAATTCTTTGGCGTTTAACCCCCTGGATCACGCGTGACTTCTCCTGTTGCTCCGGGGACTTGGGATATCATCGTTAAACGTCCCCTACGTGGTCAATCCCATGCAATCATGGAAAAACAAAGAAAAGTGAAAGAAAACGGGAAAATACACGAAAACGAATAAGAGACGGCGGAAAAACAAGGAGAAACACAAAAGAAAACATGCGTGAATATATGAAATATAAACGCACGTCAGTTGGTTGGTGAAGAAACGGAAGAGACAACAGGTTCAGACAGAGGTGCAACAACTGGAGTGTCGACATGTGTGGGAACGTGTGTGTGTTGACAACGGTAGTCTCCAACTGAGGTGCAACTAGCTCAAGGGATGAAGTGACAGGCCATGTAGAAGCTTGAGAGTAAGGCACAGTGAGCAGTGCAGGAGGTGCATAAGGGACAAGGTTTGGTCGGGAGAAGGGGCACGCTGACGCCTAAGTACATCGAGAATGGCTGTTAGGTCTCGCTCTCCAGACTCCTGAGAGGTCCCGCTCCCTGTCCTATTAGGAGGAGCATGGCGACGAAGTGGTCGCCCCAATCATCGTCTCTAAAGGCGACATAATAGGTTCCCATGGCTGGTGATGGAAGGACTAGACGGGATGGAGGAGTTGGGGGGGAGAGGAGAGGTGGTAGTGTGTGGCGTAGGTGATACCTCTGTCACTAGAGGTGTAGGGGAACGTGCACGATGGGGATGGCGAGATGGCCAAGAAGAGGATGGACCGGTGTCGGCCTTCCTCGAGCTAAGTCAGCGAGGAGACATCGTGTGAATATGGCAAACGACTAGTTACGGTAATAAAAAGTGGGGAGTGAAACGAATGTATCGAAACCGTAGTCGCTGCAAGGGCAAAGTAGCATGCACGTGCGTAGTCTTGAATGCACGCTATCCCCCAAGCTGATTCAAACCAAGCTCCTCGGATCCTCATCGAAGCTCCAAGTGTACTTGCAAAAAGATATGAAAATTAGATTAGGCGTCTGCGAAAATAATTCGGTTTGGTGGTCAAAAATTTGAAAGTATTAGGGTATGGGATAGGTCGGATTTGGTGGGAGGTGGGGGTGGAAAGAGATGTATAGGATGGTGAGGGGTGGTGGGGCAGCTTGGCCCGAGCACGGGGGGTGCTCGGGCGTGCTGCTTGGGCAGTTGTTTTTGGGGCCGAGCTCTGGCAGGTTGCCAGAGCACTGGGGGTGGGGTGGGGTAGGGGATTAGAGAGGGGGTTTGAGAGGGTGGGTGGTGGGAAGATGGGGGGGGGGAGATGGGTGAGGGATGTGGCGTCGGCGCTGGGTGGGGCCGGAGACGATGCTCCGGCTAATGCCGGAGCTAGGGATATGGGGGATAAGAGAGGGAGGGAGGGCGAGATGGTGGCGCTGCCGATGCTAGGTGGCGTCGATGGTGGTGCACCAGTCAACGGCCAAAGCGAATGGGGCGGGGGAGTTTGAGGGGGGGGGAGAGAGAGAGAGAGAGAGAGAGAGAGAGAGAGAGAGAGGAGAGAGAGAGAGAGAGAGAGAGAGAGAGAGAGAGAGAGAGAGAGAGAGAGAGAGGGAAAGAGATAGAGGCAGAGGGGCAGACCGAGTTGGTGGCGGTGGCGGAGCTTGGACGGAGCGGGTCGGCGACGACGACATCGGTGACGGGGGGGGGGGGGGGGCAGTCAAGTAGGGCAAGGTTAGGGGGGAGAGCTCGGGTATTAGGGGTTTATTCGATTAGGGATATGGGCTGGCTCGAGTAGGGTTTGATTTAATATAAAACGAGTCAAGCTCGGTTAGGATGTGGGCACGGCTGTCTAAGTGGCTGCTCGGGCCGAGTAGCGATAGCTGCTCGGCCCGAGTAAGATAAGATTAAAATAATTTTGAAATTAACCTAAAAATTGTGCCTTAATACTCGACCGAGCTGCTTACTCAGCTCGGTCGAGCTAAATTAAAACAGAGTGATGTTTTCAGCCCTCTTTTGCTTTCACTGCAGCTCGGCCGAGTAGGGTAGCTACTCGGTCAAGTCCATTAAGTTTTCCAGAGCGCCCTTTTAGCACTTTTAGGATTTTCCATGCAGTTGGACCGAGTAGGGTAGCTACTTGGTCGAGTCGAATTAGAAACAAAGTGCTCTTTTTTGACCTTTTTGGGCTCTGTCTGTGGCTCAACCGAGTAGGGGGCTACTCGGTCGAGTCGTAATTAATTTCCAGAGCCACCTTTTGCCTTCATCTCCAGCTTTCTGCAGCTCGTACTATAGCTTTTTACCGAGTAGGGAGCTACTCGGCCGAGTCGCAATTAACTTACAGAAGCTTTTTTTGCCTGATTTCTCCAATTCCTTACAGCTCGGCCGAGTAGGGGGCTACTCGGCCGAGTTGCATGTAACTTTTTCCCCCAAGCTTGCATTTCTCTTAGGTGCTCTTTCCTTGGTTCCTTCTCCTTCCTTTCATCATTTTTCATGCTCTCTTCATCGTTCAACCTGTAGAAGGTGGAACTCATCAAATTTTTGTGTTTTCGTATTTTCTTAGAATTAAAAGCGTATTTATTTTGTTTTTGAATAAGAAAAGAAAAACAAAAAGAAAGAAAAAGAAACTAAGGGAAAGAAAGTAGGGTTGCCTCCTGATAAGCGTTTGTTTTAAGTTGTAAGCTTGACTCCCTCACGATTTTCAATGAATGATGTTCGGCGCGTGCGAAATATGCCCGTCATGGTTTCTGATGATCCAGTGCGGTGCTATTTGGCACGCCTCTTCGTGTCGGCCTTCAGAGGCCAAGGAGATAGTAGCCTCCAGTTCTTGATGGTGCAAGTGTATGTCCGGGTGCTCCTTGTCAAGAACTCGTAGATATGTGGCCACCACCTTGTTGTATACGATGTCATTGTCGTCATCCAGGCTCGTCTATATCGGATCTTTTGTAATCTCCTCCAAGGTATGCTTATGTGTAGCCTCGTCTTCCAAGAGGTCAAGGTAATTAGCGTCCTCCGGCGGTGGGCGTCCCCTCATAGGCTTTTGCAAGCGGAATTGGACATCAATGTCTCCCACGTTCATAGATAGCATCCCCTCGCGGATGTCAATCAAGACACCGGTCGTCGCCATGAATGGACGACCCAGAATAATCTGCGAGCTACCTTTCTCCGGCATGTCTATAATAATAAAATCTACTAGTACGCATAGTCCGGGCGGAATATGAAGGATTATGTCTCGTGCGATGCCTACCAGATATGTAATGGAGTGGTCCGCCAATTGGATGCTTATATCAGTGAGCTCGATCTCTGTCCTGGTATTTAGCCTCTGAAAGATGAAGAGAGGCATTAGACTAATGCTCGCTCAAAAGTCGATCAATGCCCTGCTAATAGGGGTGCCGCCAACAGAGCACGGTACCGTGAAACTCCCGGGATCCAACAACTTCTTCGGTATATGGTTCTTGATAACTGAGGTACAATTGTCTAAGAGCTTTACCTCCTCTTGGTTACGCTTCCCCGCAATGAGATCTTTTAAGAATTTGGCGTACGTGGGAATTTCAGTAATAGCGTCTATGAAGGGGATGTTCAGTTGTATACCGTTTAGGAGCTCGGAAAACTTTGTGTATTTCTTCTCCATCTTCACGAAATCCAACCTTTGGGGATATGGAGGTGGAGGTCGGATCGCTTTGTCTTTGGCAGCATCCTTTGGAATAGGATTGTTGGAAGTAATAGTAATGTCCTCTGGTTCCGTAGTGCTAGTAGGTGAAGTAGATGGCGGAGTCTCCTTTTCTCCAATAGCATGAGCTCCTCTGTAGCTTTCTCCTCGTCAACTTCAGCTGTAGTACCTTATCCATCTTGAGCATGAGTAGACGGTTTTTGGCTCAAATTCCTAGAAACCGGCACCATGACAGCGTCGGTAGTCTTTCCTCCTCTCGTGGTAACTGTGACCACTGCATTTTCTTGGGCCCTAGGATTGGGCTTCGGCTGAGAGGGCAATCTCCCTTGTATAGTTGTATCTTCAAAAATTGCGACATTTGGCCTTTAAGCTCATCGATGGAATCATTGATAGATTTGAAGCGCGCGGAATTCTATGCATTTATCTTGGATTGCCCACTCATGAAGGTGTCTAGTGTCGCATTGAGATTGGGCTTTGGATCCGCCGGTGCATATTGTTGTTGTTGACGATAATTGTACCCAGGTGGTTTGTAAGGCTCAGATGGCCTAAATCCATATTGTTGCGGAGGCGGCCCTTGTTGCTGAGGAGGTGGTGGAGGTTCTGCTGCTGAGGAGGTTGGGTTTGCCATAAGAAAATCCGGGACGATTTCTTGCAACCGGATGTTGCCATTGATTCCTTCCCTCTCCAGCTAAAAAATACACATGCTCAGCTTGCATATCAGTGATTTGGGGTGAATATTGCATAATTAACCCCTTATCTAGCACTATTTTGTGCATTTATAATGCTTAATTGGTCTCTAATACGTTCGTATTTTGTATATCATCATTTATTAGAGCAAACCATTGATTTTACACACAATATGAATTTTATTGAGTATTTCTGTTTTTTTATATTTTTCATGGCTAGATCTCGATCTCACGATTTCAACGACTATTTATTTGTATTTTTCTGAGATCTGTGCTAATTACTGTGAATTTTTGAATTAGAATACCAATTTAATGAAGAAATACGCTCAAAATACGAGAAATACGGTCACGGCCTAATCAGATGGTGACACGTGGCATTCATCCGTGCATGCCCGCTCATTCAAACGACGCAGTGGAGACGGCGACGTGGGGTTTTGTGGCCGCCAGATCTGCATCCAAGGACCTAGATCGGCGTTTGATAGTGAATTGCAAACGGGGTGACGTGGCGCAATCTTGGCCGCTGATCGAAGATCCAACGGCGGAGATCGCTCCTGCCTAAAGCGAAGCAGATCCAGCGATGCGGCACGCTATGAAGCATTGGATTCTAATCCAACGGTCCAAATGCGAGAAAATCCTAGAGGCGACGCGACGCTATTGCATCCGTGGATCCATGATCGGACGGACATGGTTTATCCTGACTTGGGTTCGAATTCAAACGAAGAAGCGGACCCGCTTGATGCCACGTATCGCACACACGTTAAATCCCACCTTGATCCGACGGATGTGGGTTGATCCGGCTGAGTTGAAGCGGGTTTGGATGCGAAATGAAGCGGATATTCAACCCGATAAGCACTTAAACCCGCAATGCTTATTATTTAAGCGTATTCTAGGGTTTTGTGGCGTATTCTGGCGTATTGGGGGCTCTAGGAGCCGTATTTCGTCGTGAAATTTGGAGGCCATGGGGACAGAGGCTAGATCTATCATCTAAAGGAGATTTGGGGCTATTTGGAAAGAATTGGTGACATTTTTCCTATGTTTAGCCTTGTATTTTGTGTATTTGGCTTAGAATTGAAGTATTATTAACGTATTTTTGAGGGTTTAATGATGTATTTGCCTATGAATACTAAATATATTCTCTCCATGCGTGGTTAATCTTCATATGTGTTGGTGTTGATGTAGTTAGGGTGTCGTAATCATTGATTTTGATATCTTTTCTCCCTATTTGCATCGTATAATCGCATATTTTGCTAGTTTCTACACGTATTGTTCAAGTATTATCGTTGTTGGTGTGCTTGGACCAAATATGATCTCTGCAGACTTATTTGTGGCGTGAACATTGTGGGCACATTAGCTTATTTTCCTCATAAAACTAGTACTTTATTCTATATTTAAGGCACTTTTCGATGTTCGTTTATCGTTATACTTTTCGACGGTCTCGTGCCCTAACCAGACTAAACGTTGAGTCATAGAAAAGATATTAATAATCATTGATTGCACACACCCTAACAAAATTACTACCAACACATACTCTCCATATTAGTACCCCAATATCGAATTTTCACCGTAATTATCGTAGGATTTTCTTTTTTTATTCTAAACTCTTGGTACCATATCGTTATACTTGATAGGTGGTTGGTTATTATCGTTTTATTACTCTTTATAAAATGAAGTCGTGGTTTTGCATGTCAGTTGTCCCATATATACGATACTTGGACTCACCAGGATTATTACTTGTTCGATCTCCTATGATTGGGAGCAGCGCTCACATATTTTGTGACGAGTCATGTTTTTGGCACCGTTGCCGGGGATAACGGTACTTGTGATCTATGATTTCAGTTCGTTTGGAGGAACATTCGGTGAGATCCTTCCATCTTATAGTTTAGGATTTTTATTAGTTTTTTGTTTCGTTTTGTGTTCTCTTTATAAAAAAATTCAAAAAAAAAATGGAATTCATGAATTTCTATCGCACAAACAATTGGTATGATGCAAAGTATGATATTGCACACAAACATAGGATGGAGAAGCTCAAGATCGTTAGTTTTAATCAGACTGATTGTGAAACTTTCTTCCAGGCATGGAGGAGGTTTACAGATATAATATCGAGCTATTCGCAGCATGAGTACACAAAGAAAGAGCCTATGGAGTCCTTCTTACTTGGACTACGACCACAGCTGCATGAATTCTTGGGAGTCATGATGCCAACAGAGGCGTGGAAATACATGGAGTCCTTACAAGAGACTGATCAGATCATTAATGAGACTTCAGAGGGAGATTCAATGGAGCTTTCATGCTTTGATCAAGGGGAGCAAAGCGTAGACATACCATTGCAATCCTTGAAAGAGGAAATTTATTTGCTCATTCAGACACAGGAGGCTACATCCCATCAATTCCAAGAGCACGAAGTCGGCAAATTCAACAATCCATTGAAAATCTTAATCTGATTGCCACTTGCTTAGAAGAAAGTAATTTTTTTGAAATTCAATTTCAATAATCTAATATGAGTTCATCTTCTATTGCATGTATATCGAGCGAGCCATGTCACGATGAAGTCACGAATGAAAATATCAACATGGCAGGAAGTGTGTGCAAAATCGAGGACGAGCTAGCAATTTTGGATGAACAGGAGGAGGAAATAGTGAGGGACATGGGTTTAGAGATTATCATTATGGGGCCCGAACCACCCCCCAGTTTTTTCCCAAAATCATTTATCCCTCTCCCCAATGACTGAGCATCGTACCGAGAGTAGTTCACATCTTTCAGGGAGTAGTCATTGACATGCCTTACTTTATTTCACTTATCTTGATGACTACATTTGGAATATTTTTATTGAAAGGAATTTTAGACTAATTTGGACTGACATAACTCATCTCTTGCAGGACATTGGTAAACAAGTTATAGAGATGCTTGGAGTTGTGTTGCTGGGGTCCAATTTAGCTTTTGGAGGAAGAATACTCGTCGAGGAGCTCAAGGAGTAAATTGATCAACTTCCTCTACTATTAAATATTTGGGATCCGTCATTTGACCACGGTGTGTTCTTTCCATTAGTGTACTTTTATATGCTTTCTAGGATGCTGTCTTTTGAATAAACTCGTACTCCTTTCGACATTTAGGACAATGTCCATCTTTAGTTGGGGGGAGTGTATGAGACCTTAGGATTTTTTTTCAAAAACATGGCAAAAGAAAAAAATAAATAACCATTCTCATCATTTAAAACTCCTTCACATACCACAAATGCGGATGATTATGCATTGATTGAGTTCTAAAAATTGTTTATGGATTGAGTTAAATATTTTCCTTCATGGAATTACTGTTAATATGCTATTCATGAAAAACTTTCAATTGCCATGGTTAATATCTCGAAATAGTCTGAATTCATTTCATGCATGCTGGTGATGAAAAAGCTTAAGTATACATGATTTATTAGAATAGTCTTCAAGTTGAACAGGAATTTGACCGTTATTATTAATGTTTATGTTTGAAGAATGGGTGTTGAGTTGCTTATGAAAAAAGGAAGAAAAAAGGAAAAAACGTGAAAAAGAAAAAAATGCATCGTTCCCTTGAGTTCATTGATTAGCCGGGTCTTCGTGCCTCAGGAAGCATTGGAGATTCTCGTCGAAAGATGGATGAATGGGGAGTGCATTCAAAAAAGAGAAAATAAAACTTAGATGATCCGAGTATTAAGTTCGAGGGGCTCTTCTAAGCCTAATGTCCGAAGGTTGTCTTGCCTAGGAATCATTAACTGAAAGCTCGCTACATGGATCATTCTAAGTCGTCAAAAGAAAAGAAAAAAAGGAAAAAAGGAAAAAAGAGAAAGAAATGATAAATAAACTAAGCAACTTCAATACCCATGATTTGAATGATCGTTTTGAGATGCCAATTCCTCGAAAATAAGAAAACTAGAGTATAACAACGTGTTATACTTTCGCTTGCGCAAAACGATGCTTGTATGTTCTTTATTCTAATTAAATTAGAGAAAATATCATGTGATTGATCGTGTTCTTGGATTGTGTATATTGATGGTCTAAATCATGTTGGAAAGCGTATTATTGAGCCATGCCATAAGCGATTGCTAGAATTTATTGTTTTAGTAATCATTCGACTTCATCGCTCTTTTTACTAGGGACTAGCAAATCGCTAGTTGAGAGTGTGATTTGGGGTGAATATTGCATAATTAACCCCTTATCTAGCACTATTTTGAGCATATATAATGTTTAATTGGTCTCTAATACGTTCCTATTCTGTATATCATCATTTATTAGAGGAAACCATTGATTTCTGCACAAAATATGAATTTTATTGAGTATTCCTGCCTTTTTATGTTTTTCATGGATAGATATTGATCTCACAATTCCAACGACTATTTATTTGTATTTTTCTGAGGTCTGTGCTAATTACTGTGAATTTTTGAATGCAGAATACCAATTTAATGAAGAAATACGCTTAAAATACGAGAAATACGGTCGCGGCCCAATCAGATGGTGACACGTGGAATTCATCCGTGCATGCCCGCTCAATCGAACGACATAGTGGAGACAGCGACGTGGCGTTTTTGTTGCCGCAAGATCTGCATCCAAGGGCCTAGATCGGCGTTTGATAGTGAATTGGAAACGGGGGGGGGTGACGTGGCGCAATCTTGGCCACTGATTGAAGATCCAACGGCAGAGATCGCTCCCGCCTGAAGCGAAGCGGATCCGGCGACGCGGCATTCTGTGAAGTGTTGGATTCTAATCCAACGTTCCAAATGCGAGAAAATCCTAGAGGTAACGTGGCGCTACTGCATCCATGGATCCACAATCGAACGGACGTGGTTTATCCTGACTTGGGTTCGGATTCAAACGAAGAAGCGGACCCGCTTGATGCCACGTATCGCACACACGTTAAATCCCGCCTTGATCCGATGGATGTGGGTTGATCCGGCTGAGTTGAAGTGGGTTTGGATGCGAAATGAAGCAGATATTCAACCTGATAAGACTTAAACCCGCAATGCTTATTATTTAAGCGTATTCTAGGGTTTTATGGCGTATTCTGGCATATTGGGGGCTCTAGGAGCTGTATTTCGCCGTGAAATTTGGAGGCCATGGGGACAGAGGCTAGATCTATCATCTAAAGGAGATTTGGGGCTATTTGGAAAGAATTGGTGACATTTTCCCTATGTTTAGCCTTGCATTTTGCGTATTTGGCTTAGAATTGAAGTCTTATTAACGTATTTTTGAGGGTTTATTGATGTATTTGCCTATGAATACTAAATATATTCTCTTCATGCGTGGTTAATCTTCATATGTGTTGGTGTTGATGTAGTTAGGGTGTCGTAATCATTGATTTTGATATCTTTTCTCCCTATTTGCATCGTATAATCGCATATTTTGCTAGTTTCTACACGTATTGTTCAAGTATTATCGTTGTTGGTGTGCTTGGCCCGAATATGGTCTCTGCGGACTTATTCGTGGTGTGACCCTTGTGGGCACATGAAACTAGTATTTTATTCGATATTTAAGGCACTTTTCGATGTTCGTTTATCGTTATATTTTCCGACGTTCTCGTGCCCTAACCGGACGAAACGTTGAGTCATAGAAAAGATATTAATAATCATTGATTGCACACACCGTAGCGAAATCACTACCAACACATACTCACCATATTAGTACCCCAATATCGAATTCACCGTAATTATCGTATGATTTTCTTTTGTTATTCTAAACTCTTGATACCATATCATTATACTTGATAGGTGGTTGGTTATTATCGTTTTATTACTCTTTATAAACTGAAGTCGTGGTTTTACAGGTCAGTTGTCCCGTGGATACGATACCTGGAATCACTAAGATTATTACTTGTTCATTCTCCTACGCTTGGGAGTAGCGCTCACACATTTTGAGACAAGTCAATCAGCTCCTTCATTAGGTCCCTCATTTGGAGCATAGCCTTGCTCCACATATCCTTCATGCATGGGATAAGCTAGAGCTCTAGAGGTAGTTGGAATGGCATCCAACCTCTGTTCAATTCTCGCTACCTGTTTACAAAGAGTTTCAATAGAGCCATAAAGATGGGCCGTAATTTTTACCTCGGGGGCTCTGGTAGATGAGCGTTCATCACCATATTGCTGAGTATTCATGGCCATTTGTTCTAGCAGAGATAAAGCTTCATCGGATGGCTTATACAAGAGGGCTCCTTGAGTGGAGGCATCAATAATCATTTTCGTGCTAGGCTGAAGACCATTGTAGAAGCTTTGAACGAGGTCCCACTCCACGACTCCATGGTGCAGACATTGATGCTGTAAGTCTTTAAATCTCTCCCAAGCCTCGTATAATGGCTCCTGAGGAAGCTATTTAAAGTTTGAGATCGATCCTCGAATCCTCACCATTTTAGAGGGTGGATAGAACTTGTTCACAAAGGCGGTGGCCAACTGCTCCTAAGTTGCGAAGGTGTTCGAAGGGTGCGCTCGTAACCAATATGAAGTCTTGTCCCTCAGAGTAAATGGGAATAGCCTAAGCTTGATAGCATCTTCGATCAAGTCCTTAGCATGGAACTTGTCACACTTTGCCAAAAACGTGTCGATGTGGTGGGTTGGATTTTCGTGAGGATGCTCGTGAAAGGTGTCCTGTTGCATGAGATTTATTAACCCGGTCTTTAGCTCAAAACTACCTACCGTCAGATGCGGTCTCAAGATGGAAGAAGCTCCAGTAAAGTTCGGCTTAATATAGTCCAAGATGGAACCTTTGCATGGAGGAGAAGCATTTCCCTTTGCCATTGTATCTATAGGAGTCTGACTCCTTTTCTCAGCTCTGAGCTTTCTTATAGTCCTTTCGATCTCAACGTCAAATAATAATTCTCTGTGAAGACTCCCAAGGCGAGTGTTCATGCACAACAAGAACTCAGAAGAATACCATCAGTAGCAAAGTAATAAAAGAATAAAAAGTATGGAAAGATAAGAGATGATAAGATTCGCTAACAAATTCTTTAATAGAAAAATAATCCAAGTAACACTGTTACCTTCCCCGGCAATGGTACCAAAAACTTGATCGCCATGAACTAACACCTAGAATTCACCTAGCAATGGCACGACACCAATGCTAAATGTATCCCAAATGCGTATCCCTGGCACTTTACGCAAGCGTACAGTGTAAGTAATAGTATAAAAAATATCGATCCCACAGGGAAGGTATGAATGTTATTGTCTTGGGTTATCTTTAAATCTCAGAATATAGTTAGCAGTCGGTTTTGGAAGATTGATTGTTTAGGATTGTGAACAATTAATAAAGACTAGGGCTTTAGGACTCACCACCAGGATCATCGGACGTCGATGCTTAGTTAAGATTCTCACGATTGCATTTATAAGGATTGTCACATCCAAGATGTGGAATTCATGGTTCTATGCACCATGAATCTAATGTATCGCATTAACCCATATGCACACATGACACGTGCATTAAGAATCGAAAATATTCGTGCCACTCTCGTGGATGGAATGATGTCGGCTCATGCCACTCTCGTGGGTTAGAGCTTCGATGTATTTTGGTGGCTCTCATTGACGCAATGCCGGTAGCCATCAATTAGTAATATAGTTCATCGGTGGATCCCATCAAGACACGAGCTGGGCATGGTCACATGTCCCAATTAAATCCACTAACTCCCTAATTAAGCCTATATGATACTCCTTAAGCCAATCGATTCCGTCGACCATGGGCACGATCTCAGTACAAGTTCTCCAACAAACTTTGCAAGATCAACCAAAATACTTTCCTTTTATTCCAACGCAACCTAAAAATCCTAACTTTGCATCTCAATCCTAAAATCCACAGGTTAATCCTTTAGCCCTAGATAGAACTACTCACGCATCATAGAAATAACAACAAGATATTCAATAGATGCGATAGAATTCATCATGGCAATGGAAAACAACAAAAAGCAATGAAAGTGTAGAGAATTGTTACCAACACATCGAGAAGCAATAGAAATCCAAAGAGAATTAAGAAGACACGATTCCTTGCGCGAAACAATAGTAAAAAATTCAAGCTATGCTTCATACAAAATAGCAACAACATAAGTTCTAAAAAACCTAATTAAAACTAAACTAAGAGTTTTTCTAAAAGTCCTCTTTGAAAATAAAGCTAAAAACATCCTTAAATATGTAGGGGAAGATCCCAAAAAATCTTAGAAAATCTGGGCATTTGGGCCCACAAACTAGGCTGGTCGCGTCGGCTACTCGATCGAGCAGAGGAACCTGCTCGATTGAGTCAGCTACAGGCTCCCCTTGCAGCATCTTCTACGTCTGGTGGATACGGGCTACTTGGTCGAGTAGCCCCCCTACTCGGTCGAGCTGTAGTAGATCCGAAATTCTTCCAAAACGTCGCTCTGTTTCTTTTCGACTCGGGTCGAGTAGGTGAGCTGCTCAGTCAAGCTGGGATGTTTTGGAAAGAAGCTCGGAATCCTCATCTGTTTGGTACAACTCGGGTCGAGTCGGGTGCCTGCTCAGTTGAGTAGTTAGAGCCATTTCCTGTGTGATTTCAGCGTGTCAGCTCTACTGAGGAGCCGATGCTACTCGGTCGAGTCACCTGGAAAACTGATCTCAACGTTGCCATTTTCTCGTTCTCTTCTCCTTCTCTCCTCCAATCTTATTCCATTCTTCGGCGAACTCTCGTGGAGCCTTGATAATGACGTCTTTGACGTGCCGGATGTGTCCATGGCCCAAAATAGCTCCAATTCGCTCCAAAATTCTTGACAATCCAAAAATCTATACAAAACATGAATATGGCATTAGAAGTGTGATAATATATGAAAATATGGATTTTGGAGGAAAATATGACAAGAAATGATGCGGTAAAAACATGTAAAATATGGACACATCACTTATCGAGATCATGCAAACACCAAAGGAAGCAATGGAGGAGTTGAGCTTTCAAAAAAAGTGGAGGCGGAGCAAGAAAGCTTCTTTCTTCTCCTCCCCTTTTTTATACATATGATCCCAACAAGTAGTTGTCTGATGAGCGACACGTGTCTGAGCCCGACCTCAAGAAACGATGAGGATTGATTTAGAGACGAAGGTTTTTTGGTGACATAAATCAAATCAACCATTTCAAAGGCCATGCCCATTTAATGAGAATACACATCATGTGGTCTCAATCAGCGCTGTTTCCAGAGACACGAATGATGGCGACCATTGTTGGTGCACGAGGACAGCCCACGAAGTGGTGTCAAGATACACGGCCCAGTTAGAACCTACAACACGAAACCCGTTATTAAGACTGAATAATGATCAGTCAAAGGAATGACTCATTCGACTGTTGGACTCCTAGTAATACTCAGGAAGGAGTTAATGGGACCGAGTAAATAGTCGATCATTATCTTCAATCCTAGAGAAGATCCCACCCTGATTAATGATGGACGGTTATTCCAAATCGGCAGATCGTCATCTATAAATACCCGAAAGGACAATGTAAAAGGGGTTCCAACTCCCGAGATACGAGATCTAATACCCTGATATTTTATACTCAAATGAGCTTGTGACACTAGACTTGAGACGAGCCTCTGTGGGTTGATCTCATCTGCTTCAAGCTTCCTCTATTAAGTCATGTTCTAACTTAAGCATCGAAGGGGATCTGGGTCGGGACCCAGATCTGACCCCCCCCGATGCTTCCTTGTGGTGCAGATCATTGAGGCCAGATCCAGCGGGAAGGTAGTGCTGGTGCTTCTTAATATCAATCGACCGAGGCTCGATCCATTCGAGGGTCAAACAAGCATCGCAAGTCGACTAAAAACTGTCAACGACCCCGGTTCTACAAACCTAGGGTCCCACTCGACCGGCTAACGAGGCTCCAACCCAGCAAGAAAGGGTCCACGTCAGCATCATCATTATTTCGGTTGACCTTAATATTAACCATTTTATGCATAGATATATACTAGATAGGAAACATCTTCTCAGCCATAATGTCTTTCACAAAAAAGATATCGTATGTCGATATGTTTGGTATGACTATGGTACTTTAGGTCGTTAGTGTAAGCTATCACATTTTGATTGTCACAATAGACAATCGCTGGTTCTTGCTTTACACCCAAATTCTGTAGGGACCATTGTAATCAAATAGCTTCATGCACTCCTAGTGAAGCAATAACTAATTCTGCTTCTTTAGTTGAAAAGGCTACATAAGTCTTTCTATTGTTGCACATGATATGGCACCATCTTTGAGCAAGAAAACATATCTTGATGTAGATTTCCTATCATCTACATCTCCCCCGTAGTGTGCATCAGTGTAGCCTTCCAGTTTGGGGGACGAACATTAGTTACACAAACCATAATTGGTTGTGCACTTCAAATATCTTATGACCCTCTTCACAGCCTTCCAATGCTTAGGTCCAGAATTTGACTGATATCGACTTACCAATCATACTGCATGACATATATCCGGCCTTGTACATAACATATGATATATTAAGCTACCCACAATACTTGAATAAGGTACTTTTGAAATTTTGTTCTTTTCATTTCTAGGATAACCATCTAAACTTAAACTATCAGCTTTCACTGTTGGAGTTTAAACTGGATTGCATTTAGACACGTTGAATCGTTCTAATACTTTGTTGATATATGTTTCTTACGACAATGCAAAAAATCCTTTAGAACAATTCCTTTAGATTTTTACACCAAGTATAAAATCCACTTTTCGCATGTCTTCTATTTCAAAGTTTGATGACAACAATTCTTTTATGCTCATAAGAAACTCCTTGTCATTATTCGATAACAAAATGTCATCTACATACGATGTTAAGATGACGAATTTGTTCTCATGTAGTTTCATATAAACACAATGGTCTTGTTTAACCATCTTGAAACCAAAATGAGGTATCAACCAAATGTAACCTCTAATTTCATTGCCTATATGCATGTATAAGTCCATATAAGGATTTTTATAATTTATAGACTTTATTCTCTTGGCATTTAACAACGAAACCTACCGACTGATCCATGTAGATTTCTTCATCTTACTCACCATTTTGGAATGTTGTCTTGACATCCATTTGGTGAAGTTATAAGTCTATATGATCAACTAAAGCTAGTAAAAGGTGAATAGAGACAAATTTCATAATTGGTAAGAACGTTTCTTCATAGTCTCTAAATTTCTTTTGGGTATATCCTTTTCCCACCGGAAGAGCTTTATATCTTTCAATGGATCCATTTGTCTTTCTCTTTATCTTGAGGATACACTTGTTCCTAATTACCTTTTGATTAGGCGGCATGTCAGTTTCCACACTTGGTTGACTTTCATGCAATCCATTTCATCCTCCATAGCTTTCTTCTAATAATCTTGACCATGACGAGATAGAGCTTCTTTTATACTCTGTGATTCTTCGTCATCTTAAGGTACATAAATTAGGGCTTTCCCTTCGATTTTAAAGCTACGTCGGAGAACCTTAACCCATTTACTTCTCTCCCAACTGACTCATCAAGTTGAGATTCTGAATGACTTCTCTATCAGACACACCAATCCTACTGATTTCAGAGACTTGAGAACTATTCTCTTATACCTCAAATGACTTAACACTTACAAATCTGAATTTTCCAACTCATGGTGATCATTTTCATTTCTAACTTCGCCTTGTTTAGGAAATATATCCTCAAAAAATGTGACATCCCTTGATTCATATCTATGACATCGCCATCTTTGTGTTCACCCAACATAACTCTTTGAGTGTTCAGAGATCTAATACATATACACTTCTTTCCTCTAGGTTCTAACTTTCAATGCTTATGAAAGGCATCAAGTACATAAGCTACACAACCCCATGGTTTCAAGTAACTTAGGTTTGGACTTCTCCAAGTCCAGAACTCATACAGGATTTTATGAATCGATTTAGAAGGAACTAGATTTAAAACATATGCTACAGTTAACAATGAATCTCTCCAATACTTAATTTGTAAATTTGCTTGAGACATCATGCATTGAATCATTTCTAAGAGGGTTCTATTCCTTCTCTCAGTTACACCATTTTGCCGAGGTGTATAAGGAATATGTAGTTGTCTTAGAATCCCTTTTTCATTACATAGATATTTTAATTGATCTCATAGATATTCGCTCCATCAATCAATCCTTATTGTTTTAGCCTTTCTATCTAACTGATTCTCAACTTTGTTGAGAAATAATTTGACACGATCTAATGCCACGGATTTATATATACATTTCCAAACCAAGAGTAGTAATTTATGAATCTAACGAAATAAGAGTCACCATGCCTTACCCTTACACTCATGTGTCAACTGATATCAGAGTGTATAGTTATGGAATGTCAGCTAGTTTTGCCTTTCCAAATGGTTTTCTAGTTGATTTGCCTGCTACAAATGATTCACATACTGCAATATCTATTTAGGCAAAAGACCCCAAAAGTTCCTATTTTGCCAAGGGATTCCTCCTGGCTTTTCCTATGTGATCTAGTCTAGCATGCCATAATAATGCATCATTATCATGTGTAACAAACGAAGGTTGTTGGATACAACAATCGATGACTTTGTGTTTGATGATAACAAATGTGTGTGAACGACTGAGCTAATTTTCAAACCGTTGGAAAGCAGGGTTCGAATTGGATTATCCCAAGAACTCTTGCAACCTGTTTCTATGCTTTTATTATGCAAAATATTCTTGTAAATATATTTTCAATACTTTTGCATCACATGCAATAATCCCTTATAGCATTCTACTAATGTTAAAATCGCAAACCTTTTGCGACATCATTAAATTCCATTACATCAAGACTTATCGTTACAAACTATTTGTGACTTCAATTATTCTCGTGCACCCAAGTGCACTCCTCCGGAACCCTTCCTTTTACTAAGACGTAAATCTCACTTGGTGTGAGACCCTACAGCTTGACCCTACACAGGTTGGGGCTCCTAACCCCTAGACGACAGAGGCCACAAGCAGCATGTGTCGCCCCTATTTCGGCATCATAATTACTTGATTGACCCATTAACAAAATGTCGTCAGGATCACTCTGACTGTGTCAGTGATAAATACCGTATTTTTAGTCCCTTCGTCATAACTATGTCACTGCTTAGTCTAGGGTATGGTAAAACGTCAACCCTACTAGCTAGCTTGGTCAATATACATTGGTCTTTAGTTTATCCATGTTGTACTACCTACAACATACCCGATCGAGGTTCAGCAAAAAGAACCGTACTGAGCATGTGACACTAACTTCCCTTAACGGAAGAGACGAATCCTATCTTCGTCACCACTTACCTCGTATACTTCAAGTGTCATCCAACCTAAGACCTTTCAACGAGTAAAAACTCGAGACTATATCATTGATCTAAGTGACACTGTTCATGCACAAGTTCGTATAATGACCTCAAGTCTAAAGGACCAACAAGCCTATCATCACTAAAGAGTTATCAATAATAGTTTATTTAAGGTTAACCATTTATAACTCTTTATTGGGTCATTCAGTGAACTCATTCTCCAATGAGCACCTGTGTCTCGTCTCCGACTTCGCCCGGTCGAATAATTAAGAGATCATCATTACCCTTTAGGATAAGAAAAAGACACAATGGTCTGTCTGATGTGCCGATATCCATTTCTCGACACATCTATGACCATGACTATTTTAAGACTCAAGTTCCTATCGGTCATTCACTTCCCACAATCAAGATCTGCATCTTGATACGTGGGTGACCTTACTTTAAGTCTAAGGAAATTATCTAAGTATATAAAAATATATTAACCATTTTAGGATAATTAGTACCATATCTATATTATAAAACAGGGATGTTATCATGGGTTATTAGATAAGAGTTTTTGATAAGAGATGAGAAATTGGGTATATATGAGGGATGTTGTTAAGAGAAATTGGATACGATAAGAGAAATTGGATAAGATAAGAGAAATTGGTTAAGAGAAATGTGATAAGGGATATAAGTTGATGACTAGGACAAACTTTGGGGGGAAACTTGGGGGTGTTTGAAAATTTCAATTTGAAATTTTTATTTGAAAACAAAAAGAATTTGAAATTGAAATATGTATTGGGGGAGAGAACAAAATTTTTGGAGGGAAATTAAATTTTGGGGGAAGAAATTTGTGCTGAACCAAAACTTTATCCAGTCACTATCCCCTTTCTTCCGATCTCAGGCTCCCCAATCTCCTCTCTCTCTCTCTCTCATGTCATCGATGGAGGGAGATCAGCAGGCCATGGCTCAGCAGCTAAATTTGTAAGTATTTGAAATTGGGGGGAAGCTAAATTCGTTTGATTTTTTTTCGTTTGAATATTTTCCCCCTCATATTTTGTTTTTCTGTATTTGAAATGGGGGGACATCTATATTTGGAGGGTAATTATTTGAAATTAGGGGGACAACACAATCTTTTTCCCCCTCATATATTTCTTGGTCTCTTTTCCATCAATCTCAAGCCCACCTCAAGAACCTCCTCATCAGTAGAGGAAGGAGAGAACATGGAAGAAACACGTTAGAGGTCGCGGCTCCTCTTAACATGAAGGAAATGAGATTCCGGCCAACATCCTCAGGCAACAATGCCCCAGAAGCATATTTCATTGACATGCTGATGAGCACAAAGAAGATGGTTCCGAGTCCAAAGGTGCCACCGAGTCACATGATGCAGGTGCTGGTGTTAAAGGAAGCAGCAGCAAGAAGAAATGAAAGAAAGGCCATCAGATTGATCCTTCCCTTCTCGGCTTCAAGATCCACAGCAACCGTATCATGATGGACGAGATCCATCGCCCAGATGAATGATTACCTTATTTCACATTGTAAGGATATACATGTTTTTCTATAGAAAGTTTGTAGAGCATGTAGTCCTTTTTCAAATTTTTCAAAAAAATCCTTGTATATACGGTAGAACTATAAAATGTCATGTGCCCTTGGAAAAGAGCTAAGATTAAAATTTAACCTTTGGAATATGTTTCACAGGAAACATGAATCACCTAATACAATCACAAGGCTTAGTGGAGTTCTCTTCTGTATGTATTAAAAAAATGTGGACATCACTTCTGTTCTCTAACGATAACTGGGATGATTGGTATGTTTGATAATTTTTTGTGATGAAACTTCTTTCTAACATGCAAATGTGGCTTATTTGGTACTTGGAATGACATAACAAACATTAAGTGGTTTGTCCGAACATGCAAATGTGGCTTATTTGATCTAATTTGCTAAGATTACAGTGTGTCAATATAGATAAAAATCCCAAAAGTAAAATAGTTTTTTCAATATCAACGAATTCTTTTCTGTTAGAATGAAAACCAAACAGGGAAAAAAAGATCTATGATGGTCCAGAGATCTTCGGATTATCATGCAGGGGAGAGCACTAGCATATGGTCATTGTACAATGACTCCTATACACTGTATAATAAGATTGATGTTGGTGTATGGTTGTTATGATCAAGATAAGTCTGAGTAAGATAGGTCCGAGCAAAGCCAAAACTTTCTCTAACCCCATTTCTTAGTTAATACTTCTAGGTTTTTACTGAATTAGATTCTTACTATATTCTGGACATAGATTGTAACCTTTCTCATGTTAAATTAATTTTCATGTCATATGATGCATCTGGATTTATTGTTGATTAATCAAACATGTGGATGCATTGCTAAATGGTATTCATGGTATTTTTATGTCATACGTGTCAAAGGCTACAAATAATATGATTCTGGTTCATAGAGACAGATGTATTTACAGACAAAGGTATTTTGAAAAGCTTTAGCACAATATGATTGTGGCTCATAGAGACAAAGATATTTGTAGATAAAGGTATTTTGAAAATCTTTAGCACAATATGATTATGGCACATAACTGAGTTCTATTTTTTTGCAGACAGAGGTACTGAAGGTAACACTTGCTACTGATGCTGTCATTAGGAGTATGGTAATTATTCATTCAGAAATTTTCCCATACTTCAGAAATTGTTTTCTTTCAGGTCATTTCGGTTTAATACTTCTTACGAGAACTGAAATTTTGATAAAGTGCATGTTCTTTCCCATCTCGCTGTGGATCATCTTTATTTCGAAGTTTATGCTCTCAGACTTTCTTAGAGCATGGGTGGGATTTATTTTCTAACTTTCAAATTTATAATATTCTTGATTTTAGATGTTTCGCTTGTACAAATTTACTATGTAGCTTGGATGTTCTTTCATATTTTCTTTATCAGTCCTCTCTTTATAGTTTCTAAACATGCAAAAAAAGTTTGAATGGTAAATGGCATGTAGCATGGATGGTCAATATAATGAGCACAGTTGGCCATAGATAGTCAATATAATGAGTAATTTTGACGTTGGGGCATTAATTGTGCTATTCTTCATCCTGGCGATTCTCTAACTCCAAAATTCATGAAAATTCATGAGAATTCTGCTAAACTTCATCCTGGGTAGTATGGATTATCTTAATGTAATGATTACAGGATGCAGGATGAAGTAGCGATTGTCATTCTCCAACAACCAACCATATGACTGCACCTTTTTAATGCAGGGTGAAGTATCTTACTGTAGAGATTGGCATGCAGGTTGTTTTAGATTGTTTGTTTACAAAAAAGTTAACGTAGGACTGAATATGTATAGAATCCAAAAACAATTTAGGGCAATGACATTTCAGATTTTCAATGCAGAGTGAAGTATCTTAATGTTTCATTTTCCATAGCCATTATAGCTATGATTTGATCATTTCTTTATGTGCCATGAATTCTAAGCATCTATTTTGCTGGCACATAAACAGATTTTCACCGATCAGAATGTAATTCGAAGGCCAATATTGTCATGCACATGGTCCTTGATATGGCTACCAATCGGATACTATCTAATTTTTTCTTATGAAAATTTATAGATTATATGCCTGAAAAGCTCGGAATCAAAAACCGCAAGATCTCTGCTATGCCCAACTTATTATACAACTCCCTCGATCTTTGCCGCCTTTAATTAGAATTTAATTTGTATGTCTTTCCAAGTAAAAAACTATTCGCTGCTCTTCTATGTATACCATATCATTTCCTTTTATATCAAATCTATCATCTTTTGTAATCTGATTTTTTTGTGAGTAATTATTTGGGTTTTTTATTCTCTGAAATCATTTCATGTTACTAAGTTTATACAAAAAGCTATCTTGATGGGAAATTCCAACATGGACACATTGCTACTAATTCCAATGTATTAGAATTTTAAGAGAATATTGATTTATTTAATGGTGACAGAGTTATGATATTCAGAACATTGGTTAATAGAGGAAGTCTAGACTATAAAATTGGGGCTTCTTTCGTATAGAGTTTGATAAGGGAACTAATAATTTTTGTTTTTTCTCAGTTTTGTTGGCTTCGCTGTTTGTGGCAAAATTTTTTTAAATTGGTATATGGTTTTGATATTCAGACCATTGACTAATTGATCGTGTTCATCTATTTGCTTCACATTGGCATTTTGTGTTCATTAGTTGAAATTGTTTTCTTTCCAATCTTTTTTAATGTATTTACTTCATCCTAGAGTTAGTGGTGATCTGTCCTAATTTGCAGGCACCCAATGCATACTTCTATCTGCTGAAGAGGTGCTGGTATAAAGATGTAGCTTGAATACGTCAAAGAAATGCCAAAGCCAGCAACAACAATTGCACTAGACATTTCTCCTGTAATGGGAAAGATAATCTATGTATGGATTATAGAATGTCTATTACTAGTAACTGTGTTATGACATTGCGAGCACTCACATTCTTCGTGTTATCTTCATATGTTTCTATGTTTTTCTCCTAAAATCAGTACTTTGCCCTCGAAAGTGAACATGCGATACTTCTTCATCATGATCCTTGGCCCAACGTTGTCTCTATATGAAGGTGATTTCATCTTAATTGAGTTGTTGTCGAGTTTGAATTTGCCTAAATGTGGGTGATCGATTGGGAAATAGATTAGAATGTTTTTCTTTTACAACTAAATTATGTGATATTGGATTAGAAGATATAATTTATCTCATTCCAAATATAATTCATTGTCAAATGTTATTAATTATAACTGGGAAAAATAATCATAGCCTTTTATTGATATCGAGATTTGATTTTTTGACTGTTTGTTAAAGAGTTGTATAATAATGATCAGGTACATGTTTATTTAGCAGAGCTATCCCCTTAGAACATGAGAGGATGCCTTGGTTTAGTGGACCAGGTTAGTTTATGATTCAAAATATTTCTGGTAAGATTTTTTAGTTGATAATGGATGCTCTGTTGAGTGGCATTTTTCTTTCTAGCTATTTATCACTATTGGCATAATGTTGGCTTATATTTTGGGCAAGTTTGTTCCTTGAAGAGCGTTGTCTGTTCTATGTAAAAATCTATTGAACTTTGAGAACTATTGGGACTTGATGAATCCATGTTGTTTCTTTAAAGGGATCAATTAAAGTGTGCTCTTCCATTGAAAGGGATCAATTAACGTTATATGGTTTTGCATGCTGAGTAGTGAGTAGAAAATAAACATTGATTAATTTTGATGAAATCAATTTATAGACATGGACTGGGTTAATTATTAATTTATTATAGACCTGGGCATTTGCGAGTGTTTTTCATTTTTTGTCTTCTATTGCTTGAAATCTTATTTGTGCTTATGCTTAAGCTGTTGTTCCAACTTCCATACAAACATTGCTACCCACACAAGCAGTTCTTCCAACTTCCATACACAACAGCGTGCAATGTATCACTCCCAACATTTGCTCTATATCACTCCCAGACAGAATCTTTCATACACAGTCAGCATGCAATATTTTCAAGAGGGATTTCAAGCTGCAAGGCAACATGCTAAACAGAAAAATAAATTGATGATACAAAAGAACTTGATTTGAGTGTTTACTTAATATGCCCGTGTTGCTTGTAATGTAAGTGTTTTACATGATATACTGTGAGTGCTTTTTCAGGTTGAAATAAAAGACCAAGCGTAAAAAAACCAGAGTATGTCATGTTTATAACATAGATACTAGCTTCTACTAATATAATGTGAGTATTGTTTTCAGGTTTAGCCATTTGGTATATAGTTGGTGTGATCAGTAATAGTTTAACATTTTTCCATTAAATTGATGATACAAAGGAACTTGATTTAAGTTTTTACTTGATATGCTCTGATTGCCTGTAATGTGAGTGTTTTATACTTTGCAATTGATATAATGTGAGTGTTTTTTTCAGGTTAAAATAAAAAATAAGCATAAAAAACCAGAGTATGTCATGTTTATAATGTAGATGCTAGCTACTACTAATATAATGTGAGTGTTGTTTTCAGATTTACCCATTTGGTATATGTTTTCAGATTTACCCATTTGGTATATAGTTGGTGTGATCAGTAATATTTTTACACTTTGACATTTTATTTATATCAAGCTTTTCTATGGCAGATTTGCAGTTTCAGAAGTATTAAATTGGACAAGGGTGGAGTTTCAGTTGGAATCCACAGGAACAAGCAAAAATTCAAGAATTCAATTGACAACCATTCAAAACAGAGTTATTTGGCTTGATCAAATGTCAGTGATGCATATGGATACATACAAGGTATGTATTTGATGCAACTATTTTTATGGATGTTTTGCTTCTCAACAGATTGACCCAAGGATGAAAAATTGTAAAAGGAACTTCATATTGGTGAATTCATTGTATTGGAAAACTAAAAATTGAATGTGGATTATCTTGGAGAGAGCACGAAAGGGGATTTGAATGTGAAGTAGAATCTGGAGGCATTTGATGAGTTGGGTAATGACAAAATTTATTATTTTGTTTTTTGATTTTTTTGTTTTATTTCTATTGGTGATTTCAATGTATTGGAAAGTTCATTATGAACCATTGAATGATTTCTTGGTTCTTTGGCTTATGTGGAAATATCATATGTAACGATCATTTCAAATATATGCTTACTAATTAAACGTGCTTGAACTGAATTCAAAATTAAAACACATTTATAGCCAACTCTCTTTACAATATTTTGGAAACAAATTGAATTAAATTTTTTCATGATGAATTTCAAATTTTTTGAAAGCAAACAAAAAAATAAATATAAAAAACATGTGAAATTTTTGGGAAGAATTAAGTTTGGATGGAAGTTTTGGGGGAACAAAATCTGGAGGAAATTAATTTTTGGGGAGAACTAAAATTTTTGTGGTGAACTAATTCTCTTGGGAAACTAAATATTGGGAGGAACTAAAATATTTGGAAAGTGAAATTTAGCGTGAAAAACCCTAAAATTTTGGAGTGAAACTAAATTTGGAGGGTACTAAAATTTGGGATGAGATGAACTAAATTCCCTGGGATAAGCTAAATTTTCGGGGAACTAAAATTTTGAGGGGGCATATCTTATATGAACCGTGACCTTCATGCACGGGTTATGTGACTGTAAATAATGTTTGGTAACAAAGATTTTGCGGGAGAAAATCTTAAATGAACCGTGCCCGCGGGCACGGGGTATGACTAGTACATATATATATGTATGTATGTATATATAAATATGTATATGTATATATGTATATGTATATATATATATACACATATGTATATATATACACATATGTATATATATACACATATGTATATATATACACATATGTATATGTATACACATATATATATGTATATATGTATGTATATGTATATATGTATGTATATATATGTACTAGTCATTACCCGTGCCCATAGGGCACGGTTTATTTAATGGCTGAGTTTTTCTCTCCCACAAATTTCAAGTTCCCCCAAATTTCAAGTTTTCCTACAAAATTTCAAGTTTCCCCCCAAATTTAAGTTTTCCCCCAAAATTTAAGTCCCCCCAAAATTGTCATTACCACCAAGGACAAACTTGCCACGTAGGACAAAGCTTTGTCCTAGTAGGATAAGATTCAAAATCTTCATAGAACTGGAAAAAAATGGTCGGAAGGGGTGAGAATAAGAAGTGTGTTGGTGTGTGTGTGGGGAGGGTCCATAAGCAAAAATACAAAAACCGGGGTTGTATGTGCAAAATTTCCCACCTCCTCTTTTATCCCTCAAAATCTCATCTCTTATATTTTCTCTTATTCAATTTCCCTGTTTTATATAATAGATATCCAAATTCTCTTATCCAATTTCTCATGTCCAAATTCTCTTATCAATTTCTCTTGATAATATCCGTCTTTTATATAATAGATATCCCTTATCCAATTTCTCTTGTCCAATATCTCTTATCCAATTTCTCTTGATAACATCTCTCGTTTGTAATATAGATATCTCTTATCCAATTTCTCTTGATAACATCTCTCGTTTGTAATATAGATATCTCTTATCCAATTTCTCTTGATAACATCACTCTTATCCAATTTCTATTGTCCAATATCTCTTATTCATTTTCTCTTGATAACATCCCTCTTTTATAATATAGATATCTCTTATCCAATTTATCTTGTCCAATATCTCTAATCCAATTTCTCTTGATAACATCCCTCTTTTATAATATAGATATCTCTTATCCAATTTCTCATGTCCAATATCTCTTATCCAATTTCTCTTGATAACATCCCTCTTTTATAATATAGATATCTCTTATCCAATCTCTGTTGATAACATCCCTCTCTTATAACATAGACTAGTCATAATCCGTGCCCGCGGGCACGGTTCACTTAATATTTTCCCCCACGAAATTTTTGTTCCCCAAAAATTATTTTCACAGCAAAAATTTAAAATAACAACAAATTTGCTTAAAAATATTTAGCGACACAGTCGCCTTCGGTGCGGAACAACAAACTCGGTATAGAACAACGGATTTGGAGCGGGGAACAACTTAGCGTAAAAAATTCGACACGTAACAACAAATTCGGCATGGGCGCCTTCGGCACGGAAAAAAAATTTAGCGTAAAAAAATTCGACACTGAACAACAAACTCGGTGTGGGAGCCTTTGGCACGGAACAATAAATACGGCACGGAGCAAAAAATTAGCATAAAAAAATTTAGCGCCGGCGCTTTCTGCGCGAAACAACAAATTCAGAGCAGGAAACAACAAATTAGTGTAAATAATTCGACACGGAACAACAAATTCGGCGTTGACGCTTTCAGCACAGAACAACAAATTAACGTTAAAAAATTGACACGGAACAACAAATTTAGTGCTGGCGCCTTTGGCGCGGAACAATAAATACGAAGCGGATCAACAAATTAGCGTAAAAAATTTAGCGCAAAAAAATTTAGCGCGAAAAAATTTAGCGCGGGCGCCTTAGTGGAGATGTTTGAATTTCAACACGTTGAGACTATCTTTTTTTCGTATTTTTACAAGTTGCTTGGTACTTTTCCCTATTGTTTCTAGGAGAATTGATGGCAAATTGGGGACTTGTATTTCTTTGGAGATTGTTTGTGCTTTAGATGATTTTTTTTGAGATAAATGTAATCATCTACATGGTGTTTGTATCGTCATGGTTGACTTAATAGTGGTTTTTATACGTTTTTTTTTTGCCTTTTCCCAACGCTTGTTACACTATGTCCAACAAATTGCCTGAACTATTTACTATAGTTTAGCCTTATTTTTCTTGTATTATTCTATTTAAGCCATTCATGTTGAGTTGGGGATTCTTTACTTTCATTTGTTGACTGGGACATTAGAGGCGCTCTTGTAGCAATGAGGTGTTGGGTTTTGCCGACTGAGGATACAGATCGAACCCAATATTGACCCGAGAAAGTTTAACACTATATCTCTTGGAAATGCATGTTCTATCTGTGAAACCAAAAAAGAACCGAAAATCTGTACCGAACCAGCTAAATGAACAATTTTGACATACTTTAAAGGGATAAAAATTAAAAGTTCATGGTACATAAATGTTTCTTGCAACATATTTCTTGAGATGTTACAATAACAAAACACGAACTCGACTTCCAAAAATATTTGAATTCCAAAACCAAAAACCGTGCCCGAAGCAATCAGAATTAAAGTTCCAAGAGATGCCTTGCGCCTTGCTACCGGGGATCCCATATCAAGCTCTGTCGGGAGACAAAATCTAAAAAAACAAACAAATTCATTCAAATTACTGAAAGAACAAACAAAATGGTTATCACTGAAAGAACAATTTCTCTTACCCTCCCTCGCCTCGACTTCGACAATTTCTCCTTCTGCTCTTCCACCGACTGTTCACTTGCTGCACAGGGTCAGGCCCATGATCTCGGTGACAGTAAATTTGAATTGAAATCGAAACGGAATTAATCAATTATGGTGTGACAATAAATTTGAATCAAATGATAATCTATAATCTAACTGGTAGTGCATGATCATCAGCATTTTTTCAGGTGTTTATCTATTCAAAATATGATAAAATATCGTATGATAGCCAGGGATATCCTGATCACTATTCATCAGAGTTCAAGCAGTCTGTTCATGCAATCCTTTCCATGTGAATACGAAACATATGGTTCTAAAGGTATGTCTTAAATTACTACTAAATAAACAGTAAGAAATCTAATAACCAAACAATGTAAGAGTATAAACATAAATTATATTGCACAAAATTAGTTTTAACTTAACAAAATACACAGTAGTTGATGTAACTGCATACTTATGGGGGGAAATGCTGCAAGCACAAGCTTTGGAGCAAATCTTAGGAGAGGCACATGAATACCAACAGGCACATGAATAAAAAATTGATTATTACTCTGTGTAAGTATTAGGTTCCCCCTCCTCCCTTAAAACAGGTATGTGTTCAAACTGCTTCATGCTATCCATGTTTGATTATCCTTACAGGGTTTAGTTTCTACAAAATTGCTGTATCAAATTCTTAGTCATATGTCTAAAAAGTAAAAATGACTTCATAGATTCACTTTTCAAGTTGAATCAGCTTACAAAAAATCAAAATGGTTTGAAGACATCTTAACATGTTAGTTCTAATGAATATCATAAATGCATAATAGTACTTGTTCCTGATAGAATTACGAATAAATTTTATCAGGTATTTTGTGCTAATATGATGTGATTTAGTGATACTTAGCAATTATCAAGTGGGCATTTGGTTTTAATATACTTTTATGTAGCATTGATAATTTCATGCAAGATAGAGAAACAATGCTCTTTTCAATCGATAATGATGGTTAACATCTTTAACACAACAGATTGATCCATCATATATTTCAATCATCTTTTTCAAAATCCAGGTTGTGCAAGTTAAGAGTCTTACATGTCTTCGGACTTGCTAGCATCTGCATAGCAACAAAATTTCCATAAGCGAAACACTTTGGGGTTTTATAACTTTCTTAGCAGTAATTGGAAGTCTGCAAGAGGTTAATGTCTTAATGGTTAGGAATGATTAATGGATGTCGACATGATCTATGATTCGAATATGTAATTAGGAAAATTGCATCCAATTGAATCTGAATTCTAGAAAGAACTCAAAAGCAAGTGAGGGAAAGAAATGAAAGTTACAGAGGGGGGGGGGGGGAGAAATCATATATGGACCATGAAAACATAAAAAGATAATAAATTATCATTTAAACAAAAATCATCACAGCACCAAATATATGCATAGTAAATATGCACCAGCATCTATATGTACATTATGTGTACATGAATACCAAATTAACAGGATTAAAAATTGCTTTCAAATATGCTGATACAAACATGAATACCAAATTAACAGGATTAATGATAGCCAGGGATATCCTGATCACTATTCATCAGAGTTCATGCAGTTTGTTCATGCAATCCTTTTCATATGAATACGAAACATATGGTTCTAAAGGAATTTCTTAAATTACTACTAAATTAACGGTAAGAAATCTAATAACCAAACAACGTAAGAGTATAAACACAAATTATATTGCACATGATCAGTTTTAACATAACAAAATACACAGTAGTTGATGTAACTGCATACTTATGGTGGGAAATGCTGCAGGCACAAGCTTTGGAGCAAATCTTAAGAGAAGCACACTTACATCCCGCTGTTTAAGGGATTGTAATGTTGGCTGCATTGAGTCCACAGGGCTACTATCGAATGTGTTTGACTGACAACAACTTCGAGAAGACATGTTTTATGATCTCCTCCTCCTTGCCATCAGAAATGTTGTTGATAAACTGATCCAAGAATGGAAATTAGTTAAAGTGGTGGGAACAACTGATGCAGATGGATATTTTGAAGCCCAACTCTTCCGTGGGGAATATGAGTTGATGTTGAGCCACACCTCTGTATCTTGCTGATTGATGGATCCTGCAAGGGGGGTTGATTCTCAGATGTCTGTCCAGTTTCAAATTAAAGGAAAATTGTTGAATGTCATGCAAGACTGATGAAAAAACTTGAGAAAGTGATCACGGTAGGCAAGGACTGACCAAGTAGTGCAACGTTGAGACTGAAAAACTATCTCGTTGATTTTGATTTATGGATTCCAAAATATCTAAAGAAGAGTGATTTATGGAATCCAAAATATCTAAATTAGAAAAAAACATATAGGGTTTACATGTTTACCGATGTGTTCAAAGAGCCAAGTCGTCTGCTGCATCCTGGAGTCCCGCCGCGCCCCTGTAAGGATCTGTGTCATCAATTCGTGTAATGATCCAAATTCATGGGAAGGATTCCATAAATCGGGAACAATTTTAAACTAAAAGAAAACCTACCTCAATTCGTGTAATGATCCAAATTCGTTTAAAATTGTCTGTCGCAAGATCTGTCTATTGACGCCGGCCTCGGAGGTGCTGCCGATGTGGCTTGGTCCTTGGTGGAGTAGATGCACTTGGAGAGCTTGAGGCCGTCCGGCATTTCCATAGAGAAGACCTCATCGTCTATCGTCGGCAGCGGTAATTTGTCGCTGAGGGGTAGTGAAGAGAAGGAGAGACTCTTCAGATTTGTTGTTCTGCTCTCTTCCTAGAGGGATATGGTTGGCCATTTTCAACGCCTCAATCGATTGTCAAAAGAACTAATTTCATTCCCAAATAATTGAAAAGAAATGTATAACAGATGTTGAAATGTTCAGAACCAAGACAACTGGGAAAAAAATCCAAACTCCACTGTGTTTTCCATAACATTCTCTCTACTCATAGCACACGCATCTCCTGTCCTTTTTTTATATTTCCAATAAATAATAATCACTCAAAAACTCAAAAACTTTACAGATGTACAAAATGTTTCATGTGTGAACCGCTATCACAATAAAGAATTACCAACAATTAAAAGAGCTCCAAGAGCGTGTTCTTCCTTGAACCGCAAAAACTATTCCTTTGCAGTAATTAGAAACAAATACCCACATGAGCAGAACAATTAACAAACTTCAATTCACAGAGCTGCCACCGATGATCGAAACATTAAACCCTAGCTAATTCCACAAAACTCTAATCCATCAGCAATCGCAACAAATAAAGGTGTCGCCATCACGCATTCTAATCGAAAGAACACCAGGCCCTACAACTAAAAGATGCTAGAGTATAAAGAAATAAGCATCAAAATAAAACCCTGCGGAGCACATCCCTACAACTAAAAGGTGTCGCCATCATTTTTATTTTTATTTTTAAAAATAAAAATTGAACGCTGCGGAGCACATCTACATAACGAATCGAGACTTCAGATAATTTTTCAATTATAATTTCGAAATAGCATAAAAATAAAACCCTTTTTTCACCTCGTCTATCGTCGGCAGCGGTAATTTGTCGCTGAGGGGTAGTGAAGAGAAGGAGAGACTCTTCAGATTTGTTGTTCTGCTCTCTTCCCAGAGGGATACGGTTGATTACTTACTGCTCTCTTCATATTTTGGGGAACAGCAAGAGTCAATTTTGGGGAGTGGAAACGCCTCTTGCTCTTCTATATGTCACGCAACCAGCAAATCATCTTTCTTTTGTCACGCAACCAGCAAATCGGGACCCACAATCAAATGAGAGGCTGTTTTCCAAGAAAAGATATCAAAAAATACAAACTTATCATCTCAAACCCTCATCCAAACCGTTGATTCCCCAACATTAAATCCTGGCCGTCTTTTATCAACCAGTTTGTCCTAGTCAGCTTGTCCTAGTCAGCCCTAGGATTCAAAAATCACTGTCAAATGTATAATAGATATCTCTTATCCAATTTCTCTTGTCCAATATCTCTTATCCAATTTCTCTTGATAACTTCCCTCTTTTATAATATAGATCTCTCTTATCCAATTTCTCATGTCCAATTTCTCTTATTCAATTTCTCTTGATAACATCCCTCTTTTATAATATAGATATCTCTTATCCAATCTCTCTTGATAACATCCCTCTCTTATAATATAGATATCTCTTATCCAATTTCTCTTGTCCAATATCTCTTATCCAATTTATCTTGATAACATCCCTCTTTTATAATATAGATATATGCATATTTTAATGTGTATATATATGTATGTGTATACATGTATGTATGTATATATATATATATATAAATATAGATATAGATATATAAAAATATACATATACACATATATATGTATATTCTGGGCTCCATATTAATTGGGATAAAAGTTCGGCTATCTTCAGTAAAGGAGTAAGGAATCCTAGGGGCTGGCAGATATGATTGGTATCAAAAAGGTTTCTAGTCTTTCAACATATCTGGGCCTCCCGCTATCTTCAAATTACCCTAAAGCCTACTTATTCAATCGTCTTGTGGACAGATGCAAAAAGAGATTATTGGGTTGGTCGTCATCACTGTTATCCATCTCTGGTTGGATTGAACTTGTTCGCTCTGTTATTTATGGGATGATTGCATTCTGGATGCAGGCTTATCGCATCCCCTCCTCGATACTCCGTACAATCTCTTCTGCGTGCAGGAAATTTATTTGGGGTAATCTAAATATATGGGCTTGGAAGGACCTTTGTGTGCCTAAGAAAGAAGGGGGCATGGGTCTGAGACTTTTAGAGGAGTTGAATGTTGCTTCTGGAATCTGTCTTACTTGGCGAATGCTTGGCACAAATGGAATCTGGGTCAATTACATGAGAAGTCATTATGTTGCTATCAAAAGAAATTTCTTTACGACAATAGCTACTGCCATTCAATCCGGCACTTGGAAGTTCATTCTCAAATACCGTAATTTTTCACAGAAATTAACCAAGCGTACTCTTGGTGACGGTACTGATACTTCATTTTGGTTTGATAATTGGCACCCCAAGGGGCCACTATATCTGCTTCACCCTCCTACCCCTGGTACAGAGAATTTCCGTGTTAGTGATTTTTGGACTGGCCAAGGGTGGTCTGATAGTGTTGCAATTCGGCCTTTGCTCCCAGTGTTGCGCCAGATACAACATGTACATGGGATGGACGCCTGGAGCTGGGCTACAGATAAGACATTTAGCTTCAGATCGGCATGGCAAGGTGCACGTGACTCGGGTCCGGTGTATCAATACTATTCTAATGTCTGGCATCCTCATTCGGTGCCCAAGATGTAACTTGGCCTGCTAAGAGCCCTGCACAACAAGCTCCCTACTAAAGATCAACTAAGCAAACGAGGGTTACAAGTGGAGAATTCCTACGTCCTATGCACTAGGAACATGCCTGAAACTTCAAGACATATTTTTTTGAATGTGAGTTCTCCTGTTATATTCTCAGGCGGAGTTTATTGAAGCTTGGTTACTCTGGGACTGTACCTCTTTCTCTTGCTAGTGCATGTAACTTAATCAACTCGAGATATAAGCTTGCTGACCCTAGAGGTACCCTTGCTAATGCTGTGTTATCTACCATAGTATGGCACATCTGGAGGGAGCGAAACAAACGTATCTTTCAGGGCACTCAAAAGGGGAAAACCGAAATTTTTGCTGAAATCGCTGCTGATATCATTATTTCTTTGAGAAATCTGGATATTGAAGGAGTCTCTGATTTGACACCCTTATCAAATTGGGGGATTATTGATACTGGCTAACTATGTATTTATTTGGTAGTTTGCTAGCTAGGTAGCTTTGTAACTTAGTTTTTCTCCCGGTTTTTTTGTATATTCATAGAATGCCAATTCAACTAAAGTTGGCTGGAAGTAGTGGGTGACGGCGCTTGTGCCATATGCCCACTACTCTGACCAACTTCTGTTTTGATGAGGCATTTGCTTTTTGTACTCTACTCTTGATTAATAAAGTTTGCTTTTATTTGTCATATATATATATATATATATATATATATATATATATATATATATATATATATATATATATATATATATATATATATATATATATATATATATATATATATATATGAACAAGACGTATTCTGGGATAAATTGCCTCGAGGGCACATATCTCCCTACATCTCCCCCTTGCACTCAGGCTATTTAACTTGCTATCTCATACTGCTATAACTTATCAATCATATGCCAAAGCCTAAAAGGGGATATGCTAAAACGTATCTATTATGTAGTATTATGGAGTCTTATTACTTATGCACTATTAATCACACAAGGGTGATTTCTCGAAACCATCGTTGGATCTCATCCAATGATTTTTCTTTTTTTGTATAGCTAACTATTAGCACATACGACTTACTTTAATGTTTATCATTACATACTAGTCAGTCATATCATAGCATATTCCAATATACTTGTGTCATTTATATCTAGCACATTTCTGACACCAAGTATTTTATATCTCTGACATAATCAAAACTCTTTCGATTGTACGTCACATATAGATGTTCTATAACTTAGAACTTTTACTTAGTTCCAAACCCCGGAACCAAGTAATATGCCAGCTCCCACTGACTTTGAGAACTATCTGGTTTTATTACTTCAAATTAACTTTCTAAATCTCATTTATAATGTTGATTATTAAGTATAACTTGCCCATTTGTGCGGAATGAATTAAAATGGAATGAACTTTGTGTTAGGTCGTTCTGACAAATCAGTTACATCAAAATTCCTTTATAGAAGTTTTGATTATGACTGACTCATTCAAAACTACTTACACTATCAATTTCTTTATCTGCATTAATCTTCTAACTTGAAGTATTTTATGCAGGCACATCAAGATCTTTTCTTATTATGCGAATAATCAATATCACATCTAAATTACATGCGTTTGGAATTTATTCGTTGGTATATATTCGTTAAAATTTCTAACAGCTCCAATCAATCACATCAACTCAGAAGCATTCACAACAACTCAGAAGACACAATAACTCAGATAGCCACTAGAGCATATTTGTCAAAATAACTGAAACAACGAATTTATTGAATGAAAATTGTTCGCAACATATCTCCCGAGTGACACTCACTCAATCATTGTTCACAAAATACCATCATTACATTTATTCAAAAATAAAAATAAGACTGCTTCCTCGATATCTCTGAAGTCCCTCGACAGCCCTAGCAGCAATGATTACTCTGATTACCGACCGCACTAGGGAACTTCATCCATCCATTGCTTCAAGTACATGTAAACAATATACAGATGTTTTAGTAATCATACTGGTGTCTCATACCAAGTATTAAACTTTATGGAAATTAATATACTCTTTAAACAAGATTTGTACCTGAGGTTGAGTCATCAACATGCCCCTTTTTCTTCGCAAAGGTAGGCCTTGTAGTTCCTCTTCCAATGTTCCAGCTTGTGGCAATGGAAACACTCAGACTCTGACGACACCCCTTTCTTCCTTCTCACCTTCTTCCCTTTGGCTGGTTAAGGGATCTGCCTCTTCTTACCCTTGCCCTTAGGCTAGTGAGAAGAAGCAGAGCCGACAACCAACACTGATGGTTTCTTCTTGATTCTCTTCCCGAACTGTCAGAGCATGTTCAGGAGACCTAGAAGTTCCACCTCTGTATTGTTCATTATAAAACTTGTAATGAACTGATTAAAGTTACGGGTCTAAGACTTTAAGATTATGTCCGTGCTCATCTCATTTTCAAGGACAAATCCTAGCTAGGCTGCTTCCTCTATGAACCCGATCATCTTTATCACATGATCCTGGACGGGGCCCGTCATTATCTTTGTCTCCCAAAGTTGCAGGTGGACTCAAATTTGGCAGCCCTAGAACGCTTGCCATACAATTCTTCTGTGTTCAAAAGCATACTCTGAATATCTATATGTTCATGCTTTTTCTGCAGATCATTGTTCATTTAGGCCAGAGTAAGGCACCGGAGCTTCTCTGCATCCCTTTGCCACTGCTTGTACGTCTCCTTCTCTTCATTGGTGGCATATTCATAGGGCTTCTTCGGAGCAGTTTCCGTTAGTACGTAACCTATTCCTGCTAATGAGAGAACAAGCTTGATGTTCCTCAACCAGTGCTTGTAATTCATCCCGTTGAGCACATTCTTCTCGATAATGAACTTAGGACCAGACTCCATACTGCATTTTACTAGAAGTTAAATTAGCATATGTTCTTATATAGTTTAAGAGGTTTTTATTAAACTATATTCTCCCACTATTTTAATGAACAGTTAAGCCATAATAATGAACAATTTATTATAGATAAAATTTGGGGGAGAGGAATCCAACCACCTTGGGTCTCCCAACCTTGAGTGTGCTCAACAAGTTTGACTCTGCAGTCGGTAGATGAACTCTTCATCAATCATATCATATATGACTCCTGTAACGGTCTGTTTTCGTTTGTACGCCTTATCGTGCACGTAGTCTTGTTCGTGCACGTATTTATTTTAGACGTTGTCTGTATCCAAACCCATGGTGTGATATGTCGTTGTGATCATCTCTGAGAGTATTAGATTGTGGTGTTGATTTGGAACGTCATTTCACGGGTCGTTCTCCCACGATTTGAACTTATTTGACGAGACGTCGCGATTTTCACTTTTGTCGCGAGGCCTTTTTATTTTTAATTCTGTTTCTCGTCATCGAAATTGTGATCCGTCTTCTCCGTCTTCTTTATCTCATCGACCCGGTCACCCCAGTATTTATCTTACGATTTTTAGGATTCGTTTGATCAAATTTCACTTTTTGGCCCAACCCATTGTATTTTAACCCTAAGTTTGATTGGGTTTTTGACTCTAATAAATTGTATTATAGATTACATACTATATTTCTTTGTCTTAGCCCAGCCCATCTTAGCCTAGGCCGCACACCAGCTCACGCATGGGGGAGAGAGAGATGAGTGTTTGGGCTTTCTAATATTTTGTTAAAACAAATTCAATAAACATAAACCCAAACCCTTTAAGTCCTACCCACGTTCAGCAACCCTATTCACGTGACCTCATAGCCTATTTAAAATAAGCCTAGGGCTTATGTTTTTCACAGCTCAAAGAGAACTGCGCGCCTCCCTTCAATTCTCCACACAAACACCCCGTACCCCCGACCACCCTTCGTTCTCCGACCAAGATCGCCGCCGGCAGTCCCCTCGCACCTCCCACGACCTTCCTCTCTCCATTGGCCACCGTCTCCTCGCCGTGATCCGCCGCTAGGTCACCGAAAACCGCCCATGAAGCAGCAGCAGCCCGCAAGCACCCCGCAACCGCCGCTTCTTCGCGTTCTCTGGCCAAACAACACCGACGACGATCCCCTCTCACCTTTCCCTCCTCCCCTCCTCCCCTCAGGCCACCGTGGGCTCGTCCTAGTCGTCGGAAACCACCACAAAAACGCCCTGTCTTGCTGTAAACCCTCGCAGCAGCCGCAGCCGCTAGCAGCACCGCCACATGCCACCACCTAACCTCACTATGGGTCCCCTCTAACCCCCCTTCGCCGTTTCTTCACCCCCGCGGTAGTTCCTAAGCCGCCTTGCCTCGAAACAGCGAGAAATCTCGTTGTTACGTGTGTATTTCGATGTACCGATGCGTTGCCGAGTTCTCACCATATCTCCTCGCTGTTGGAGACTTCCAGCAGTCCCCTACTGCTCCTAGGGGTGTTTTCCGATGTCACGGACGTCTCCTACGATGCTCAACATCGTATACCTCGCGTGCGACAAACCGTTCGTCCCGGTTGGTTGATCGGCTTCCCAGAAGCCATAGAAACGCCTACCGGCACCCTACTCGCTGTTGGAATCTTGATTCGCTGTTTTGGTTGCTGATCGAGGATTAGCAAGTGTGGAATCTTGTTTGGAATCAGGACTAGGAGCGCGATCTTTTATTCCAACCCCTGGCGTCGCTACCCGACACCAGTGTAGCCTTCCCGTCGTGTTGAGGTAACGTTCTGCACTCTTAGGACCCCAAACCTAACCCTGTTAAACAAGATAAAAATCGGTATTTTGGTTGTCTGATAATTCACTAATGAAGATAACTTAAATTGGGACTGTAGGCTGGTGGATCCGAGAACATAGGTAGACTGGACTGGTTGGTCGATATTTGCTGGACGTTTGAATTCAGGCAAGTGAAACTTGCCAATTAGTGCTTTAGGCCATGTCTTAGGCCATTTTCTTGCTGTAGGCGTAAAAGAGACTAAGCGATGAAATGATACTCGCCTAGACGTAATTTTAAGTTCTAGCTTGACAACGAAGCTAGATCTGTCACCCAGCCATGCCATTCATGCATATCTGCCTGTCACGTTTAATTTTCGTAACTGCATGCTTTTCTTTACTTGTACTCTGCCTGTCACGTTTAAATTCCTTACATGTACGCATTTAAATTACAACTTGCCATGCCATGTCATCCATGTTTGAGTGTCGCATTTGTAGCACACGCTACTATACTTGTACATCCTTGTTCAGGCTAGGCACCTACGTTGCAGGCACAAACCTATGCCAAATACACTTCCTGGCTAGTGATCCAGAAGCGAGCATTCCATGTTCAGGGGTAAAGCACTGGCTCGATACACGTGGAGGGGTAAGGATATGCGATCACTTGAGCTTAGGAGTTGGCCCGCGCAGCCACTCCAGCCAAAAGGCGTAATCTCTGAGCACGACGTGTTTACTTGACTTGTGAATTCCATGTGTTTGTTTAGTAGCTTCGCTACCTATGCCTTGATGTACTTGTGCCTTGTTAAACTTGCTGCCATGTCATACTTGTCGCATTTATTTAATTGTTGCATCAATTCAGTAAAATGCCATGTCATCGCACTTTTAGAACTGCTAGGTTGCTTTACTTTCCTTTTAGTTTTCTTGCACAAAGTCTTTGTAGACTTTGCTGACATGCGCCCTCGTCTCTTTGGGTGTCGCATGTTAGTTGCTGAGCCAGAGTCCGTTGCTGAGGACGAGGAGTACGTGGACATTGAGCCTGGGCCCACAGCTGACGTGGAGTACGAGGACACCGACGACCAGTCGTAGAGTTTTCCTTCGCCGTTACCTTGCTTAGTTTATTGTTAGGTTGTTGGTGAGTAGCACCTTTCTTTCTGTACGTTGTTTACTTTTGTTGGCCATGCTAGGGCCTTTTAGACTCTTTTCTTTTAGCCTGGTGGTTTTTCTGGGATGGTGAAATTTATTGTGGACATTCTGAGATTTGTTATTTTATGTCTCTATTTATTATTATTTTTGTTCCGTATAGCACTTGCAGGGACCTCTACTTGGTTTAAATCCAGACTCTTTACAGACTGGAGCCTCACAGCCCCAAGTCTGAGCGAAGCTCATCATGCCCCGCCTCCATTTTAGGGAAGCGGGTCGTGACAAGTTTTGTTGGTGGCCCATGTAGGTCCTCTTGCAACTACGAATTACCGGAACAATGATACTAATTATAGAATGTCCATTAAAATAAATTAAAACATCCGAGTCACAAGCTTTGAGTCTAATTTAATTCGTTTCTATGTCATTAGATGGCTGGAAGGTGACAGACCCGAGCTGGTGGTGGGCCCGCCCATGATACGGTGCCGGATAGAGAGCCCACTAATGCTGAGATCATGAGGATGATGCATCAGATGATGCAGGTGCAGCATGGTATGCTTCAGAATACCCAGAATGCCCCTCGCTTCGACCCGGGCATGAAGCAGTTTCGGGAGCTGGGACCGACTTACTTCGATGGATCTGAAGGACCGTTGGCTGCAGAGGAGTGGATCTGGAATACTGAAGATAATCTGAAGATGTCGAAGAACAACCCGGCTGGATGGGTTGAGTTGGTGAAGAAGCAGCTCAGGGATACTGCCCGCAACTGGTGAGATGCAGAAGAGGAGCTGTTGGTGAAGCCGATACCTTGGGCTACTTTCAAGTCCAGGTTCGATGAGGAGTACTTTTTGAAGGCAGTCAGGAGGGAGATGTTGCAGCGATTCATTGATCTGAAGTAGGGAGATCTCTCGGTGGACCAGTACCATCAGGAGTTTACCAAGCTGAGTCGCTTCGCACCGAAGATGGTGGAGGATGCTGAGGAGAAAGCTCAGAGGTTTTTGCAGGGTCTTTCCCTAGACTTGCAGAGCCTGATGTCTTCGTCGGATATGGAGTTGTATCAGAAGTTGCTGGTAGCTGCTAGGAGGCAGGAGCGGATTGCGAGCCAGAAGAGAGGACAGATTTCTGGAGCTGGGAAGAGGCCTATGGAGCAGGTCAGAGCAGTGGTTAGGAGCTGTGGTTAAGAGGCCTATGAAGACTTGCCATTTCTGCGGCAAGACTGGGCATGTCAAGGAGCAGTGCAGGAAGATGTTGGGATAGTGCCTTGTTTGTGGAGATCCTGCTCATGTCATGAAGGATTGCTCGAAGTCTAAACAGCCTTGGAGAGGACCAGTTGCAGCTCAGCCGTTGCAGTAGAGAGCACCTGTACCTGCTGGACGTGGAGCGCATCTCATTCCCCAGAAGCAGGCGTTGCAGCAGGCTGTTCAGCCAAGGAGGCAGGCTTTCCTGATGACTGCAGTTGAGGCTGAGACCGAGGATGAGGTTATCACAGATAACCCTCAGTCTAGTTGTTCCCTTCCTTAGTTAGTAGCTTATATTTGGTTGCTTGATGATTGTTTGCTAGAATATGATTTGATTGTTAGACTGTTTGTTAGGTGTGATTTTGGTTTGCACATTTCCTGCACGGGTCCTCTTCGACTCTAGTGCATCGATGTACATTTTATCTCGAAGCTTCATGGATAAGCATTCCTTGTCGACTTCCCCTCTTTCCAAGAGTTGGGATATCGTTACAGGGAATGGCGTGATCTCGATGCATCGTGGTTGCAATTCTTGTCCGTTGGTGGTCTGTGGACATGAGCTTTACGCTGACTTTATTATCCAAAACATCATCAACTATGATGCCGTCCTTGGGATGGACTGTCTTGGGAGCTTCTACGTCACGATCGATTGCTGGAGGAAGAAGGTGGTGTTTGAGATCCCGGGACATCCAGTGTTTGAGTTCAGCCGAGGCAGCAGTTCGCTTGGTCCGGTCAGGTTTCGGGCCAAGCCGGTGGAGATCGTTGCTATGCAGATGGAGCAGAGTAGACCAGCTGTGGTGCGAGAATTCGACGACGTCTTCCCCGAGGAGATGTCTGGACTTCCGCTCGATCGAGCTCTCGAGTTTTCGATCGATCTTATGCCGGGAGCGCAGCCTATTTCGAAGGCGCCGTATCGTATGGCTCCAGCTGAGTTGGAGGGGTTGCGTAGGCAGCTGGATGAGCTTTTGCAGAAGGGTTACATTAATCCTAGTGTGTCTCCGTGGGGAGCACCTGTGTTGCTAGTGAAGAAGAAGGATGGTTCGCGTCGCATGTGCGTGGACTACAGGGAGCTAAATGCCGTCACCGTCAAGAATCGATATCCATTGCCTTGTATAGATAACATCTTTGATCATCTTGGAGGATTGAGAGTGTTCTCTAAGTTGGATCTGAGGAGTGGCTATCACCAGATGAAGGTGAGGAAGGAAGATATTCAGAAGACAGCGTTCAGGACGAAGTATGGTCACTACGAGTTCGTGGTTATGCCTTTCGGTGTAACCAATGCGCCCGTCGTTATCTTTATTGACAACGTCTTGATCTATTCAAGGTCGGAGGAAGAGCATGCGTCGCACTTGAGGACAGTATTCGAGATTTTGAGGAAGCATCGCTTGTATGCTAAGTATTCCAAGTGCGAGTTCTGGCTTGATAGGGTCGCTTTTCTTGGACACGTGGTGTCGTGAGATGGAATTTCGGTGGATCCTAAGAAGATTAAGGCTATCAGAGGGTGGCCTGTTCCGCAGTCAGCGTCTGAGATCCGGAGTTTTCTTGGGCTTGCAGGTTATTATCGGCGTTTCATTAAGGACTTTTTCCGGATTGCTGAGCCGATGACCAAACTGACGAGGAATGATGTATCTTTCGTATGGTCCGATGATTGTGAGAGGGCCTTTTCTATTCTGAAGGAGAGATTGACAACTGCCCCTGTTCTTGCTGTGCCTGATCGGAGTGGAGGATTCGAGATCTTTTGCGATGCTTCTGGCAAGGGTCTCGGTTGTGTGTTGCACCAGCATGGGCACGTGGTTGCGTATGCTTCTCGTCAGCTTAAGGCTCATGAGAAGAATTACCCGACACACGATTTGGAGTTGGCTACAGTCGTATTTGCGCTCAAGATTTGGAGGCACTTCCTGCTAAGTGAGAAGGTGAAGATCTTCACCGATCACAAAAGCTTGAAGTATATATTTACACAGAAGGAGCTCAACATGCGACAGCGTCGATGGTTAGAGCTCATGGCAGACTACGAGATCGACTTGCAGTATCACCCTGGCAAGGTGAATGTGGTTCCGGATGCGCTGAGCAGACTTCCAGTGGTGATGATGTTGACTTCGTAGTGGAGATTGCAGCAGGATTTTTCGAGTCTGGTATAGAGATTGTGCTTCCTGGAGAGGCTTCTTCGTTGATGTGTATGCAGATACAGTTGACGATTGTGGATCGGATCAAGGCAGGTCATGCCGGAGATTCGAAGCTAGTGAAGATTCGGGAGCAGGTAGAATCCGGTCTGCGGACTGACTTCTTGATTCACAGAGATGGTTCGTTGAGATTTGGAGCCAGGTTGTGTGTGCCAGCTGGAGATATCAGAGAGGAGTTGTTAGTTGAGGCACACAGTTCGCCGTATTCTGTACATCCTGGTGGTACCAAGATGTACAAGGATCTTCGCCTAAACTTTTGGTGGCATGGTATGAAGAGGAGTGTGGCTCGGAGTGTAGCCAAGTGTCTGGTTTGCCAGCGGGTAAAGGCAGAGCATCAGCGTACGACATGGTTGCTACAACCGCTTCCGATTCCGGAGTGAAAGTGGCAACACATCACTATGGATTTCATGACTGGATTACCTCGGAGTCCAAAGCAAAATGACGCGATTTGGGTGATCGTAGACCGATTGACCAAATCCGCACACTTTATTCCCTTCCGAGTAGGACAGTCCACTGAGACGCTAGCGAGGAGATATATGGAGGTAAATCTTTTACTCTCCATTTTATTTCCTTTTTCCTAGTTTAGATAGTGATGTAACGTGAATCGTGGAAGAGATTGTACGACTTCACGGAGTCCCCTGAGCATCGTGTCGGACAGAGACACGAGATTCACGTCTCAGTTTTGGCAGATTCTGCAGAAGAGCTTGGGTACGAGTCTGAGTTTCAGCACGGCGTTCCACCCGGAGATGGATGGCCAGTCCGAGAGGACGATTCAGATTTTAGAGGACTTACTAAGGGCGTGCATGTTGGACTTCAAGGGATCTTGGGAGGATCATCTCCATCATGTGGAGTTTGCCTACAATAATAGCTACCAGGCGAGTATTAGCATGGCGCCATTCACTGCACTATACAGGAAGAGATGTCGATCGCCACTGAGCTGGGATGACATTGGAGATCGGGAGCTATTAGGACCGGATATGATCGTGGAGGCTGTGGATGTTGTGAGAAACATCCAGGAGAAGCTGAGGATCGTGCAGGACCGTTTCAAGCATTGGGCAGATGCTAAACGGAGGCCTTTGGAGTTTCAGCCTGGAGATCATGTCTTCCTGAAGATTTCTCCGAACCGCAGAGTTATCCGATTTGGGAAGAGAGGCAAGCTGAGTTTGAGGTACATTGGGCCGTTTGACGTCCTGGAGAGAGTTGGAGCGGTGGCTTATCGCTTTTGGCACTGCCGCCGTCGCTGGAGGGTGTTCACGACGTATTTCACGTGTCTCAGTTACGTCGATACGTTAGTGATCCGTCCCATGCTGTGGATTTCTCAGAGATCATGGTTCGTCTGGATCTATCTTATGATCAGCAGCCAGTTGAGATTTTGGATTGACGACAGAAGAAGCTGAGGAATAAGACCGTCGACTTGGTTCGAGTGCAGTGGCGTCACGGTTCCCCTGGGGAGTCCACCTGGGAGCGTGAGGATGATATGAGAGAGCGCTTCCCACACTTTTTTCCGATCAGTGATTGATGTTGATTCTGAGGACAGAATCATTCTTAAGGTGGGGAGGATGTAACGGTCTGTTTTCGCTTGTACGCCTGTCGTGCACGTAGTCTTGTTCGTGCACGTATTTAGTTTAGACGATGTCTGTATCCGAACCCTATGGTGTGATATGTCGTTGTGATCGTCTCTAAGAGTATTAGATTGTGGTGTTGATTTGGAATGTCATTTCATGGGTCGTTCGCCCACGATTTGAACTTATTTGACGAGACGTCGCGATTTTCACTTTTGTCGCAAGGCCTTTTTATTTTTAATTCCGTTTCTCGTCATCTAAATTATGATCCGTCTTCTCCATCTTCTTTCCTCATCGACCTGGTCACCGCAGTATTTATCTTACGATATTTGGGATTCGTTTGATCAAATTTCACTTTTTGGCCCAACCCATTGTATTTTAACCATAAGTTTGATTGGGTTTTTGACTCTAATAAATTGTATTATAGATTACATCCGATATTGCTTTGTCTTAGCCCAGCCCATCTTAGCCTAGGCTGCACACCAGCTCATGCATGGCGGAGAGAGAGATGAGTGTTTGGGCTTTCTAATATTTTGTTAAAACAAATTCAATAAACATAAACCCAACCCCTATAAGTCCTACCCACGTTCAGCAACCATATTCACGTGACCCCCCAGCCTATTTAAAATAAGCCTTGGGCTTATGTTTTTCACAGCTCAAAGAGAACTGCGGTGCCTCCCTTCAATTCTCCACGCAAACACCCCGTACCCCTGACTACCCTTCGTTCTCCGACCAAGATTGCCGCCGGCGGTCCCCTCTCACCTCCCCCGACCTTCCTCTCTCCATTGGCCACCGTATCCTCACCGTGATCCGTCGCTAGGTCGTCGAAAACCGCCCATGAAGCAGCAGTAGCCCGCAAGCACTCCGCAACCGCCGCTTCTTCGCGTTCTCCGGCCAAACAATGCCGTCGACGATCCCCTCTCACCTTTCCCGACTCCCCTCCTCCCCTCAGGCCACCGTGGGCTCGTCCTAGTCGTCGGAAACCATCGCAAAAATGCCCTGTCTTGCTGTAAACCCTCGTAACAGTCGCAACCGCTAGCAGCGCCGCCACATGCCACCACCTAACCTCGCCGTGGGTCCCCTCTAACCCCCCTTCACCGTTGCTTCACCCCCGCGGCAGTTCCTCAGCCGCCTTGCCTTGAAACAGCGAGAAATCTCGTTGTTACGCGTGTATTTCGACGTACCAACGCGTCGCCGAGTTCTCACCGTATCTCCTCGCTGTTAGAGACTTCCAGCAGTCCCCTACTGCTCTTAGGGGTGTGTTCTGACGTCACGGACGTCTCCTACGATGATCAACATTGTATACCTCGCGTGCGACAAACCGTTCGTCCTGGTTGGTTGATACGGCTTCCCGGAAGCCGTATAAACGCCTACCGGCACCCTACTCACTGTTGGAATCTTGATTCGCTGTTTTGGTCGCTGCTCAAGGATTAGCAAGCGTGGAATCTTGTTTGGAATCTGGACTAGGAGCGCAATCTTTTATTCCAACCCCTGGCGTCGCTACCCGACACCAGTGTAGCTTTCACGTCGTGTTGAGGTAACTTTCTGCACTCTTAGGACCCCCAACCCAACCCTATTAAACAAGATAAAAATCGGTATTTTGGTTGTCTGATAATTCACTAATGAAGATAACTTAAATTGGGACAGTAGGCTAGTGGATCCGAGAACATAGGTAGACTGGACTGGTTGGACGATATTTGCTGGACGTTTGAATTCAGGCAAGTGAAACTTGCCAATTAGTGCTTTAGGCCATGTCTTAGGCCATTTTCTTGCTTTAGGCGTAAAAGAGACTAGGCGACGAAATGATACTCGCCTAGACACAATTTTAAGTTCTAGCTTGACAACGAAGCTAGATCTATCACCCTGCCATGCCATTCATGCATATCTGCCTGTCACATTTAATTTCCGTAACTGCATGCTTTTCTTTACTTGTACTCTGCCTGTCACGTTTATATTCCTTACCTGTACGTATTTAACTTACAACTTGCCATGCCATGTCATCCATGTTTGAGTGTCGCATTCGTAGCACACGCTACTATACTTGTACATCCTTGTTCAGGCTAGGCACCTGCGTTGCAGGCACAACCCTATGTCAAATACACTTCCTGGCTCGTGATCCAGAAGCGAGCATTCCATGTTCGGGGGTAAAGCCCTGGCTCGATACATGTGGAGGGGTAGGGATAAGCGATCACTTGATCTTAGGAGTTGGCCCGCGCAGCCACTCCAGCCAAAAGGCGTAATCTTTGAGCACGACGTGTTTACTTGACTTATGAATTCCATGTGTTTGTTAAGTAGCTTCGCTACCCATGCCTTGATGTACTTGTGCCTTGTTAAACTTGCTGACATGTCATACTTGTCGCATTTATTTAATTGTTGCATCCATTCAGTAAAATGCCATGTCATCGAACTTTTAGAACTGCTAGGTTGCTTTACTTTCCTTTTAGTTTCCTTGCACAAAGTCTTTGTAGACTTTGCTGACATGCGCCCTCGTCTCTTTGGGTGTCGCATGTTAGTTACTGAGCCAGAGTCCGTTGCTGAGGACGAGGAGTACGTGGACATTGAGCCTGGGCCCACAACTGACGTGGAGTACGAGGACACCGACGACCAGTCGTAGATTTTTCCTTCGTCGTTACCTTGCTTAGTTTGTTGTTAGGTTGTTGGTGAGTAGCACCTTTCTTTCTGTACGTTGTTTACTTTTGTTGGCCATGCTGCGGCCTTTTAGACTCTTTTCTTTTAGCCTGGTGGTTTTTCTGGGATGGTGAAATTTATTGTGGACATTCTGAGAATGGTTATTTTATGTCTCTCTTTATTATTATTTTTGTTCCGTATGGCACTTGCAGGGACCTCTACTTGCTTTAAATCCAGATGCTTTACAGACTAGAGCCTCACAGCCCCAAGTCTGAGCGGACCTCATCACGCCTCGCTTCCATTTTAGGGAAGCGGGTCGTGACAACTCCCTATAGATTTCTACCCCTAGTCACTTATGATCATGAATGTGCTCATCCAAATCATACTGACTAGTCTAGTCAGACCCTTGTTTTCGTGTCTAGCTTAACTTATACCGGCGCTCGGTGTATGTACGACACGATGGTTTAGGTTAAGTTTAGACTACATCATATGTAATTAAAAGTTGGTTTCCATAAGGTTTTCATGCCACAGCTTGAGTTTGGCTAACAACTATAACATGTAACCTATAGTCGCCAAAACTTCAAAACTAGGAGGGCTACGATTTATCTTGAAAAATATTATTAACATATTAGACTAGATATAGTTGACGATGTCACATAATCATGACTCGCATCCTTGCGGTCCAGCGGAACACTGCCAGGGATTTGACTAGGCCATGATCTGTCACGCCTCGCTTCTCATTACACTTGGAAGCGAGGACGCGAGCAAGTCCGCATGTGCTTAAACAAGGAGAAGGTATTTTTTCTTTTCTTCCTCCTTCGTTTAAGCACAATAAGCGTCTGTGATAACAACTTGCAGATTCTTGCATGCAACTCAAACAACACAGATAATTTATATTATTACAATATCAAGTCTCAGAATTGATACAACAATGAAGGAAAAGAAAGAGGGTTTAAGGCCCATACAACACAATTTTTAAAGAAAACAATTCAGCAGTGGATCTCAGCATCTGGGTGCTCCTGGTCAAATAGCTCCGCTTCAAGACATACTCCTCTACAAATCTTTCTAACACCTGACGTATATTTCACAAGAAAACAAGGAAATATACGTCAACGAGGGTCGCTATGCAAGATTTAAAGTGTGAAGAAAGTTGACCCTCGCAAGGTTTTCAAAATCATTAACATGCAAGGTGAGAGACATAATATCATTTCAATAATTAACACATGGCAGCGTAAGAAACGTATAAGCATATCAAGCGTATTACACAAAGTAGCGAGCATGGTAACTGTGGTGTGCAAAGTGGTGAGCATGTAGTGTGCAAGCAGTGGCATGCAAAGTAACAAACATAGCATGTGTAGTGTGCAAAGTAGTGGCATGGCAAGAATATTGTGCAAAGTAACAAGCATGACTTGTGTAATGTGCAAAGCAGTGGCATGGCAAGAGTAGTGTGCAAAGTAACAAACATAGTATGTGTAGTGTGCAAAGCAATGGCATGGCAAGAGTAGGGTGCAAAGTAACAAACATGGCATGTGTAGTGTGCAAAGTAGTGGCATTGCAAGAGTAGGGTGCAAAGTAACAAACATGTACATGAACAAGGTAAGAGGAACTAGCGGATTGCACGATTCTCAATAGTAACAACGGTAGTAAAATGCAATCAAGTGTGTCTAGTGACAAGCCCAATGTCTGAGAGGGAAGTGACTAGCATTACACCTAAGCTAACGGGAGTTTCCCGGGGCTCTCTACTCACTGACCCGGCTAGGTCCGATCAAGTTCATCAATAGAGTGCAATCCAGCATTCCAGACTCTACTACATTGGACTACCCCACTCAAGTGTTGTACTGGAACATGAGCCATCCTAATCAAGTACACGGTTCACGAATGCTAAACCACCATATACTGAAACACGAGCCAGACTAGTCATCGCGTGATCCTACTGGAACACGAGCCAAACTAATCACATATGACCGACGAGAGTAGCCAATCAAAAACCACGAATTCACGATTTCAAGGTATTTCGTTCCATCAAGGTGTTTCATTCAATCCAATATGTTCAATGCAGTTTATTATCAGCATGTTAGGCAGCATGATATAAAGCAATGTTAGAAATTTCTTGGTTTAATAATTAAGTGTAACAATGTTTAAAAAGCTGTAAAATGCACACTAGCCTAATGAGCATGATTTCGGGTGTCCAGAGGATCGTAACGGAAGGGCAGTTTAATCTGCAACATCGGATATAAAAATCAAACCATAGGATCATCACATATTACCTCTAACTTAATATTATACACTGACCCTGATTCATATACTGTAACTTAGTGTTTAAAACAAACTGACATACATTGTAACATCATATGCTATAAACTAACCTATAAATTCATATATATATATATATATGTATATATATATATATATATTTATAATGACTACTATTTACAAAATAGTTTACAGGGTATCAACTAACTAACTTATTAAAATAATTAATAAAGCCAACTCATTATAATAATTAACTCACTATATTACCTCATAACTCCCCTACTCTCTCACATGTAGGGGATATTCAAGGGGCTCAGATGGCTCGGGTCCGACAGCGGTGGAGGGCGACCAGATCTGGGAGTAGGGCGGTCTGGATCTGAGGTTGACGGGGCGCATGCAGGGACATGGGCAACGGGTGTCGATCTGAGGAGGATGAGGGTCGGTCGGAGCGGAGAGGCCGTGGCACTAAGGTGGGGTCGGCTTGCAGCGGAGCTCAGACGGGTGGGCAGGGCCGATTGAGGGCGAGGGCACTGTCGTGGAAAAAGGTGGCTAAAGGAGGTGGAGATCGGAGACGGCGGGGGGGTGTAGGTGCTCTGTTTTGACAGAGTGACGATGAGGCGCTCGGGCTTTGGGGAGCGAACGGCAAAAGGCAAGAGTTGGTGACGGTTGGACTGGATGATGATAGGGCTGGCGGTGGTCGAGGATCTGTGGCGTGGGGGCTTGGGTCTGTTGGGGTTTTGGCGGACCCTCAGAGCTTGGATCTGTATCCGTCCTAAGTTAGACGGACCACAGGGGCTTAAAAATGCAGTGGAAAAAAAAAACAAAACTTTTAAGCTAGCTAAACCGTTTAGCTAGGCTCTAAGGGAGCCAGAACATAGCCCGATCTTGCTACCTTGGGGTGGATCTGACCACCGCAAGAAAGATCTATACTAAAGCGACATAATTAAATCTACACTAAAAATTACTTAACCACATACCCGGAATCTTGGTCCTGGAGTAGGCAAGATGTACCGCACCGTCTTCTGATGCTCCTCATAACCGAGCCGCCTTGACTTGATCCGCTTGAGCCGCCTCACACCCTCGAACTGATCCGCCTGAACCGACTTTCGCCTCCGAGCCGATCACACGCAGTAGAAAGTTTCACTTGAGTAGAACCTGCGTCTTAGACGTCTGGATCCGAATCCAAACCCCCTTCGTAGTCTTACCAGGACTACTCCGAAGAATAGGAGAGAGAGAGAGAGAGAGAGAGAGAGAGAGAGAGAGAGAGAGAGAGAGAGAGAGAGAGAGAGAGAGAATAGTTTAGTCGCCTATCGAGCTTGCTCTAAAAGTCTGAAGCTACTCGATCGAGGACTTGGTGTGTTTTTAAACGAAGAGAGTGCACCCCTACTTATATAGGGAGTCGACACTCACTCTTTCGTTGCGAGCATTGTGGGACTTTTGCAAATGAGAGAAAAAAATCAATTAAGCCAATTTAGCTTAATTTGTAGTTTAAGTGAGCTTTTCATTAAAGCAAACTTTAACTAATTAATTCTCTCTGCTCATTAAACTTTAGACACCAAATAAGCTATCAATCTGAAGGGCTTCGAATTGGGAACGCGTAGGAACCGACGGCGACGAATTTCGACTTCGTTTGACCCTTAAACAATTGCCCTAAGTCGGGCAAAAATCAACTTTTCTTAGCCGTCATTTGGGGTTTCAAAAAACCCTAAAATTAACTTAAGTAGCGGGCGCGCCCGCTAAGCTTAGCGGGCGCGCCCGGCCAAGGCAACAGAGGCGAGCCACCCGCCCACTGCCGCAGCGGGCGCTGGCCCGCTGCAAGGAGCGGGCTGCGCCCGCTGTCTGCAGCGGGCACTGCCCGCTGTGCAGCGGGCGTGAGCCCGCTGCGGCCAGCGGGCCGCGCCCGTTTTGCCTCTGGGTATGGGCTTGTTAGCCCAGTGGGTCTAACCCACCTTGCCTTGAACTGTTTTCGCGTTTCTAGGCTCGTTTGAGATCCGATTTGGATGCGGTTTGAACCTGTGGTTAGACGGGACGATCCTGTCAGCTAGGTAACCCATTCCAATATATTTGTTCATACTAAATTTTTGGTAACCAATTTACGACACGTTTAATAATTGTTTGCATCAAATGCAACATTGTCCCTATTGCTATTATGACTAACTTTCACAACTTGACTTGTGAATATTAACTATTCAATAGCATCAAATGATTTTCTCTCAATTAATCTTCCTATTACTAAGACACGAACACTACTCGGTGTGAGACCCTACAGCCTGACCTTACTACAGGTTGGGGCCCAAAACCCCTAGACGACGATCACCACGAGCAGTAGCTGTCGTCCCTGTTTCAGAATCATCATAACGTGATCGACCCTTTGACAGAAGCATCATTGGGTTTACATTGGCTGTGTCAGTGATGAACTCCGTTAGTTATAGTCCCTTCGTCAAGACTGTGTTCCTGTTGGCCTAGGGTATGGTTTACTGGCAACCCTATTAGACAACATTGGTCAGTATACGGTGGTCTTTGTTGTATTCATGTTGTACTTCTTACAACGTACCCCGGCCGAGGATTAACACAAAGTTCGTACTGAGCCTGTAACACTAACTTCCCTTTAACGGAAGTGACGAATCCCATCTTTGTCATCTACTTGCCTTTCGAGCTTCGGGTGCAGCTCAACCTAAGATCTTTTAGCAGGCCTAGCCTCGAAGCTAGATCATAGGTCTAAGATACACGGTTCGCTCACAGGTTTGTACAAATGACTTCAGGTCTTAAGGACCAGCTTACTTATCATCACCCTAGAGTTATTAAAGACAGTTCAGTTAAAGTTAACCATTTAATAACTCTAATTTGGTCGGTCAGTGAACTCATTCTCTAATGAGCACCTGTGTCTTGTCTCTGACTTCACCAAGTCGAATGACTATGAGATCATCATTACCGTAAGGTAAGACTAAGACATAGTGGTCTATCCGATGTGTCGATATCCAGTTCTCGACACATCTATGACCACAAACCGTTTAAGACTTACGTTTCTATTCGGTCGCTTACTTACTCATAATTGAGATCTCATCTAGATACATAAGGACCTAACTATAAGTTAATGGATATTATCTAAGTATATTAAATGAATGATTTATACTTAGAATAATAGGTACCATATACAGTATGAACTAGACGTATACATAGGATAAATTGCCTTATGGGCATATATCCTCCTACATCTCCCACTTGCACTTAGGCTATTTATCTCGGTATCTCGTACCGTTATAGCATATCAGTCTCTTTGACATTTATATGACAAACCTAAGAGTGGTTTTACCAACGAGTATCTACAACAAATTTTAATGGATTAAATAATACATCTCTTGATCACACAGGGTTGATCCTTTGGAAAAATGATCTGGATCAATTTTTCCTATCTTTGTATAGCTAGCAATTAGCTTATACAATCTAGATGTGGGGTCTAACATTTCTATAAGTCAGTCTCAGCTCATTTCACTTATCTTGTGTCAATATGTCGAGCACATACGTCACACCCTAAGTCTCTATATATACGATTAAATCAAAACGATTTTGATTCAATGTTTTATATAGATAATTTACATAAGTTGGAAATCCCTTTTACTTAGTCCGAGAAATCGGAACTAAGTATACGAGCTGGCTCCCACTGATTTTAAGAATTACCTGGTTAAATACTTCAATATTATATCTAAATTATATTTAGATTATATATACGAAGAAATAACCATTAGGCAAGTGCTTTAGATGGAATGTAATAGTGTCAGGTTCGGTTTGACGAATGAGTCAAGTCAAGATCATTTTAAGGAATCTTGACATTGACTCGCTCATCAAAACGTCCTACACTGTACTTTTTCCTTAACCACATTTAATATTAACTCTTTAATAACAAAATGTAGTTTATTAAGAATTAATCTTAATATGCGTATAATTGTGTTCACACACAATTTATACGCCCCTGGAACCTATACTTAACTACCGATTGACTATAACATTAAGTCAGCTCCAAAAACAACATTTTCCGAAGCTTCGCATCATAATTCGAGAATTTTCGCAACCATCTCAGAAATCCACAATCACAGAAAATTTAAGCCAATCAAATTTCAACTCAACAGAAAACGCAATTTCTGAGACATTCATTAAAACAACGGATTCATAAAGATGAACCGTTACTATTTATCAAATAAACTTTGAGTGCAGAACACTCAATCATTGTTTTCAACCTTTAAGAAACGATACATTTTATTCAACTAAAATTTAGTATCATATCCTTCTCGATCATGTTTCTCGAAGTCTTTGAACGGCCCTAGCAGCAACGATTGCTCAGATTGCCGACCGTCCTCCGCACTTCTCCCAATCTTCGCTTTATATCAGCCACATGTATACATTACACAGATGTCTTTAGTATCTCATACTATATGATTGGAAATAATTACATTTTATTGAATTTAATTTGTACCTGAGGTAGAGGCATCAGTATGCCCCTTCTTCTTCTCTGCAAGATAAATCTTACAGTTCCTCTTCCAGTGGCCAATCTTGTGGCAATGGAAGCACTCAGATTTTGACGGAGCCCCTTTGGTCTTTTTCTTCCCTGTCTTTGCCTTCGCACGTTGCGGGACCTGCCTCTTCTTACCTTTGCCTTTTGGCTGGTCGGAAGAAGGAGAGCAACAACCAATACAGTCGGCTTCTTCTCCATCTCCTCAAACTGCCTAAGCATATTGAGGAGACCAGGAAGATCCGTTTCAAGACTGTTCATTATAAAACTAGTGATGAAAGGCTTAAATTCAGGAGTTAAAGACTTAAGGATAATGTCCACGGACATCTCATTGTCCAGGACAAATCCTAACTGGGCGGCGTCCTCTACGTACCCGATCATCTTGATAACATGATCTTGTACGGGCACTGACTCCATCTTTGTGCCCCAGAGGTTGCTGGTGGCTTCGAACTTGGCAGCTCGAGATCGCTTGCCGTATAACCCTTGTGCATTGAGAAGCATACCTTGAACATCCATATGTTCATGCTTCCTCTGCAGCTCATTACTCATCGAAGCCAGAGTAAGGCATCTGGCCTTCTCTACATCCCTCTGGTATATCTTATAGGCTTCCTTTTCCTCGAAGGTCGAATCGTCATCGGGCTTATCCGGAGCGTCCTCGAACAGTACATATCCAATCCCGGCTAGGGAAAGAACCAACTTAATTTTCCTAAGCCAGTCTTTGTAGTTCATTCCATCGAGCACGTTCTTCTCAACCATATATCTAAGACCCGAATCCATTCTGCATTTTTATAGATACTTTAGTCAGTATATGTTCGTTATACAGTTTTAATGGTTTTAATAAAACTATATTCTCCCACTAAATTTATTAAAGCCATAATAATAAACAATTTATTATATAATAACATTTGTGAGAGAGGGATCCGATTACCCTGAGTCTGACAACCTTGAGTGTGTCTCAACAAGTTGTCCGACTCTGCAGTCGGTAGACGAACTCGTCGTCAATCATATTAAATGTGATTCCCTATCGATTTTACCCCTAGTCATTTGTGATCATGAGTGTGCCCAACCGGATCACAGTGGCTAGCCTAAACGGACCCTTGTTTTCGTGTCTAGCCTGACTTTCCCCGTCGCTCAGTGTATGCACGACACGTCGGTTTGGTTCAGGACTTAGACTACATTCTTGGTTAGACTTACGTCGATGCTCGGAGGATGAGACAACGGTTTTAGTCAGGTCAAGATGTCAATCAAGAAATCGGTTTCTATAAGATTGACATGTCACGGCTTGAGTGTAGCTCAACAACCGTAACAGGTTTCTTACAGTTGCCAACTCATAAAACAAGGAGGGATATAATTTATCTTGAACAAGATTATTATTGTATTTGACTTAGGTATAGTCGATGGACTTACACAGTCATGAATCGACTCCTTGCGGTCCAGCGGACGCGGCCAGGGAATTGACTAAGCCAGGACCACTTGTTACCCAGACTAGCTAGGTTGGTCCAGCAAACTTAGCCAAGCACATTGACCGACATCATGATCCATTGAAGAAGTTTTCATCAATTTTATGTTCGTCCAAACAACTAAATGACTTTTAATTAAAAAAACTAGTTAATCCTTATCAACTAGTGGATCCTGAAAATTCAAAATTTTATGGATTGGTTGAACAATTTTTATTAATTCCTTATCAACTATAAGGTTCATTCGTTCAACGTGCTACCCCAATCTAATTAGGATTTTATAAAACAATTACAACATGTTTCAACATTAGTCTTTTATGAAAATCATCAATTAAACGATTTAATGAAATGATTGACAATCAAAGGGACTACCCTAATCTGGTATTATGTTTTGATGTTGTTTTTGTTTATAAAACATAACAAGTCACTAGTTTATTAAAATTTTATCTCATAAAATTTTAAACATTTAATGGCTAACCTAATAAGGTTCATGAATACATTATTCAATATGTCCATTAAAAGAAAATGAAACAACTAATTTATCCGCATAAATAAAAGTTTCATTCAGTGACATACAATGAGAATTTGCAAGTTAAAAATTATCTACATAATAAATAACACACAAACCTAAAATTTAACAATTAAATTCGAAGATAAAAAAATTTAAAGCTTCAAAACATTTTATCACATAAAACTAGGTTTCATAAAATTATCAAATAATTTTAAAACCTAGGCTTTAAATTTTAATCAATCACTTCTAAGATTAAAATATCGCATAAATAATTTCGAAACATATATGTAATTTAAAAGAAACTAATTTATCTTTTCATCTTATGAAAATAAAATATTTCTATAATTTACATATCCATTAAAGCAATTTTATAACACTTTTAAAATTATTAGAAATTGATTTAAAAGATTTCAAATAAAGTTTTTAAAATTTCTAACATTTATGTAATTTAAGAAAATTAAATTTCCAAGATAAAATATTCCTTAAAGTTACATAAACATTAAAATGCTCGAAAAATATTATATCTCATAAAAACACTTTTATAAAGCATTTAAACATTAGAGACCCATTTAAAATTTATCGCATAAAATTAAATTGTCCCCAACAAATTTTCGTGTTTCCAAAAACAATTTTTAAAACACAAAACAATTTTAAACTAATTTTAACATAAAGCTAAAAATAGTTCGTATGTTTAAAATTAAGCAATTTTAAAGATGTTAAAAAGTCGCTATAATAGATCTATAGCAAAACCGTGGCTCTGATACCACTGTTGGGGTTTTGGCGGACCCTCGGAGCTCGGATCTGTGTCCGTCCTAAGTCGGACGGACCACAGGGGCTTAAAAACGCAGCTGAAAAACAAAAACAAAACTTTTAAGCTTGCTAAACTGTTTAGCTAGGCTCTAAGGGAGCCAGAACCTAGCCCGATCTTGCTACCTTGGGGTGGATCTGACCACCGCAAGAAAGATCTATACTAAAGCAACAAAATTAAATCTACACTAAAAATTACTTAACCACATACCCGGAATCTTGGCCCTGCAGCAGGCAAGATGTACCGCACCGTCTTCTGATGCTCCTCGTAGCCGAGCCGCCTTGACTCGATCCGCCTGAGCCGCCTCGCACCCTCGAACCGATCCGCCCGAACCGACTTTCGCCTCCGAGCCGATCACACGCAGTAGAAAGTTTCACTTGAATAGAACCCGCGTCTTAGATGTCTGGATCCGAATCCAAACCCCCTACGTAGTCTTGCCAGGACTACTCTGGAGAATAGGAAGAGAGATAGAGAGAATAGTTTAGTCGCCGATCGAGCTTGCTCTAAAAGTCTGGAGCTACTCGATCGAGGACTTGGTGTGTTTTTCAACGAAGAGAGTGCACCCCTATTTGTATAGGATGTCGGCACTCACTCTTTCGTTGCGAGCAATGTGGGACTTTTGCAAATGAGAGAAAAAATCAATTAAGCCAATTTAGCTTAATTTGTAGTTTAAGTGAGCTTTTCATAAAATAAAACTTTAACTAATTAATTCTCTTCGCTCATTAAACTTTAGACACCAAACAAGCTATCAATCTGAAGAGCTTCGAATGGTGAATGCGTAGGAACTGACGGCAATGAATTTCGACTTCGTTTGACCCTTCAAACAATTGCCCAAAGTCGGGCAAACTTTTCGTAGCCGTCATTTGGGGTTTCAAAAAACCCTAAAATTAACTTAAGTTGCGGGCGCGCCCGCTAAGCTTAACGGTCGCGCCCGCCCAAGGCAACATAGGCGGGCCGCCCGCCCGCTGGGCAGCAGGCGCTGGCCCACTGCAGACAGCGGGCGATGCCCGTTGTGCAGCGGGCCGCACCCGCTGCAGCCAGCGGGCCCAGCCCGTGCCTGCTGTGCAGTGGGCCGCACCCGCTGCAGCCAGCGGGCCCAGCCCGCTGTGTAGCGGGCATTAACCGCTGCGGCCAGTGGGCCGCGCCCGTTTTGCCTCTGGGTATGGGCTTGTTAGCCCAGTGGGTCTAACCCTGTCACGCCCCGCTTCCCAAAATGGATGGAAACGAAACGTGACGAGGCCCGCTTAGGCCAGAGCTTTAGAAGCTCGGAACCAATAAGCGTCTGTAGAGGTACCATTTAAAAGTTATTCAGGTTCTTGCATTAATATAGTTCGAAACAACAGAAAGTACGGAAAGGAAGATGCATTCATTTAATTAGAGATGTAATATCCAACAAGTACAAGTCTAAAAAGGAGCCTAAGCGTGGCAACAAACTATCTAAAAGAAAACTGAAAGTAGTAACCTCTGAAAGTGGCGAATAAAAGACCTCAAGGACTGGTCCTTGTCAGGTACGTACTCTGATGTCGACGTCCTCGGCTCCACGTACTCCAGCGAGTCTGCCTCGTCCACGATCTCTGGCTGAACACCTGACGTACAGCACCCAAGAAAAAGGAACTGTACGTCAGGTAAAGTCTACAAGAAGGGTTAGACTTTACTGCAAGTGCACCGAACTTTAAACAACGGTTTACTGATTGATTAGCATGCTGAGGTTCTTTTACACAACAGTTTACTGGTTGATTAGCATGCTGTGGTTATAACAAAGTAACACGACAGGAAGTAACGCAGCAGGAAAGTAAAACGAGACAAGTAGTAGTCGTAGCGTGTGCTAGCAACTATGGGACTAGCCTACAGGTGTCAAGACAAGACGGGACGTGACGGAAACAAGGCAAGACAAGACAAGTGAGACACGAAAGGGTTCACGCCTTACGGTTCGAGGGGGATCAGACACTCTTGCCGTGCGCACGCTCAACCCAACCCCAAACCCCAAGACAAGACAAGACATGACACCGGTACAAGGGATCACTCGCTCTAGCTTGGCGAGTGCCCTATTGCCCGCAGGCTGAGAATCCGTACAAGGGGTCACTCTCTCTGGCTTGGAGAGTGCCCTATTGCCCTCGGGCTGTGTATCCGTACAAGGGATCACTCTCTCAACTTGGCGAGTGCCCTATTGCCCGCAGGCTGTGAATCTGTACAAGGGATCACTCGAAGAGTGCCCTATTGCCCAGCGGGCTGTGCAAGACGGGACGGGACGTGACAAGACAGGAAGGGTTATTCTCGGGTGTCCACACACACGCACACACATGATAGCCCTACAGCATTAAAGTTGTTGTTGTCAGGCTCAGACTTCGTCGTCAAGTCTGAGCCGTCAGGAGTCGTCCCGGACGCTATCATTTCATGTCCGGTTCTATTTGTTCACCATCTAACAGTTCTAGCAAATCTAAGACCAAAGCACGGTCAAAAACGTAAGTGGGTACACTTGCCTGCGATGGCGAGTGTGTCGTCCTCTCGAAGCGTCTCGTCCAAGCGTCTCGTCCGTGGAAGTCCGTCTGAAATATCGCCACGGTGACGATGTCAGGTCTCAAATTCATCAAATCCTATTAGGTTTCGTTTCTAGGTTTTCGGGACTATCCTATTTGTCAAAAGTCACTTTTTGATGTTTCAGCCTAATCGACGATCTATCCTATGTGCACAGTCAACAAAGTCCGTTCGTCGATTTTCTATGTTCGTACAACGTTTTACAGGAGCTGGAAAGTAAATTTAGTTCAAGTTGACGGTTTTTAGTTTAGGGTTCAGTCAGCTATTGTGGGGGTTTCTACGAGTTTCGGGGAACCAACCTGAACCGGAGTTTGCCGTAGAATGGATGTCGTGTCTGATCGGAGAACTCCTCAGCTTCAGATCTGGTCCTCGCACGATTCTCCAAAAGTCTGAACTTGCGACGAAGGCCTACGACGTGTCGCAACGTTGTAGACGGCAAATCCGCGAAGTAGCACGTCCAAGTGGGGCCCACAGCAGTGCTAGGGGTCCAAGGGGGGCCCACAACACCTTTGGAGAACTTGGGGGGGCCCACCACAGGAGTTGGTGTGGAAGAAGTGACGTTGCGACGAATGTCGCTCGGTCAGACCGAGCCGCTGCGGGGACTTCTCTCGGTCAGACCGAGAGAACTCACCGCAGCGTCGGTCGCAATGCTGTGGAGCACGCTGCGGAGCGGGGGCATCGGTCACGGCGGGCCGCTGCGGGGGATTCCGTCAGTCGTGCACTTGGGTGCGGGGCTGCAGCGATGCGGAGTGCGGAGCGCATGCGGGTGCGGAGCGGCCTTCGGTCAGACCAACGGGGCGGGTCGGTCGGCGCTTGGCGATGCGGAGCGGTGCAGCGGAGCGGGCGGGGCGGGCTGTTCTCTCGGTCAGACCGAGAGACAGCCTCGGTCAGAGCGGGGCGACAGCGGGGGGGTTGCAGCGGAGCGCTGCAAGCGGCGATGCGGGGGGGATGCTCTGGTCGTGCGCTAGGATTTGCGGGGGTGAGCTCCGGTCGTGCACTGGGCGATCGTCGCAACGTTGCGACGAACGTCGGGAAGGTGTTTTTGACGGCTAGGGTTTGCGTAATGCGAAAATAACCTATCCTAGGGCTAATATAAATATGTTAGAGCTAGGGTTAGGGTTAGGGTTTAATAAAAACGTAATTAAATAATTAAAATAATTAATATAATTTAAAATTACTCTCCTCTCCCTCACGCAAGATGGGTGCGGCCAAAAATTCTGAAACTTGGTCTAAAAATTCTTTAATACGTTATTATAATATAGGAATTTTATTGTAATTAAAACTCTTATAAAAATAGGTTTTAAAATTATTTAAAACTTCCAAATAAATGGAAAATAGGTCAAATTAAGTCCAAAAATTGTAAAATAATTTTAGGGTGTTCGGGACGACTAAAGAAAGAGAGTGGAGAAGACGGATCTAAATTTTGACGTCGAGAGATGAAATTAAAAATAGAAACGTCTCACGTCAAAACAGAAAGTCGCGACGTTACCTCAAATAAGTTAGTATCGCGGAAGAACGACTCGAGATATGTCGTTCCAAAGTTATTCCACAATCTAATACTTTCAGAGACGATCACGACGACATATCACACAAAAACGTTCAAAAATAACTAAAGTCTAAAATAACCACGTGCACGATCAAAAGCACGTGCACGAAGAAGGTACGATAGAAACAGGCCGTTACATTCTACCCACCTTAGAAATGATTCCGCCCTCAGAATCACTCACACTAATAATAATATTACCCATATGACCTTATACTCGCAACTATCATATCTACCCATAAGGAATTCTAATCATGTAACTTCGAACAACGTTCCTCAATAATCCCTCATAATCCATCTTTTCACTGGGCAAGCCACGACTAAACTCACCTCCTAATAATATAGTTTCATCACTACCATTCCAATTCCCAATCTCCAAGAAAAATGAGATTCTAGTCAACTACCAATCCAAGACAAAAACATTTGTCTATCCTATAATACCTTCACCAATCAGCAATCGTCGTGTCTTCAATACATTCTCGTCATATCTCCCCATAAATTCATCCACCAAATAATTTGATCTGTCAGAATTACCCCTCATCCTACTCACTATAACTAATCCCAACCAACATTAAGTCCGACTACCTAAACATCCATTAATCTCCACACGTCGTGTTATTCTCAAAGTCTTCTCACGTCAATTCATCAATCAGTCTCAATGCTAATATAAGCTCTACTCAATCTCATGATCATCCTAACTCATACTATTCTCGGCAGTTACTCCTATCTACTACCCGTCTAAGCCTCAAGTCTGATGAGTCATCATCTCCTCGCATATAATTTCATTCGACCAAAATTTCCCATTGAGTCCGCCACACTCCGGTATTATAAATAAGTCTTGGACAGTTCATTATTTTCATCCAAAAGATATTCTAATCCATCATCCTCGTGTTCCCAAAATCAATTAATCATTGCCATAATAAAACTCATCTCACTCCAAGCCTACCTGCAAACAAAAATCCTATAACGATATTAGCTAGTCCCAACTAATATAACAACCATAAACACGAAAACTTTCTTTAAGGGAGAAGAAGAGAAGAGAAAGAGGGACTTAAGGCCAAAGAAATATTTTAAAACATTTGGAAAAACGTGTGGTGTTGCGGTAATGGATGAGGGAGGTTAAGTGATTTGTGATCTTGTGAGCTAGTTTTAAAACTTTAAAGATTTGGTTTAAAGAAAACAAAGTTTTTGATACAGTCACATACAACCAAGATAAACCATTCATTAAAACTAAAACTAAGTCTAAGGATCTGCCTGCGATGACGCCATTCATATAAGTATGAATACCGTCATTCAGACAACTTCCAGCATACCATGGTTAACGCCGAGTACACATTCAAGACACAAGAAAACAAACATCAGGATCATAAAGATGACACACTCATACAGGTCTACACACTCTACCTATACTCAGGCACTGCAACGACATCACCTACCAAAGGGCCTACTCCTAAACTGAAGATAGCATGGATAACTACAAGGTCTAATGTCTAGGTAAAAGAAGGAAGGAAAACTAAGTCAAAAGCGGAACGAAATAAGATCGGAAAGAATGAGTTTAAATAAGACGGGTGTAAGGAGATAGTTGGTTGGATGAGACAAAATATTCTTCAAAATAATTAGATTGATGACAGGAGAATTACATGTAGAATATGGTATCATATACTTTTATATATATAAAAATGTAGGAGGGAGTGAGCAGATGGTAGAATTTTTAAAATTTTGGAAAAGTAAGACGAAGGAAGGATGGGTAGGGTGGAAAAACGATTGTTTTGCACATGAAAATAAGTTTACACAAAGATTTTGAAATGTGGTCACGAGGAACATAGAACAGATACAATAATAATAATAAAATAATTGAAGTCCCCCTAGTTTAGAAAATATTTTAAAAAAAGTATGCACAGTAAGTGATTTAGAAATAGATCTTGTAGCCCAGAAAATATAAATTTGAATCATTAAAATGTCAACACGGTTTAAAAAAAATGAAAATATGAAAGATACAGATTTGAAATAATTTCCAGATAATAACTTGCAAATTGACGACTAAGGAGATTTCAAAATCTCAGAAGGAAACTTTCATCCGAAAAGCAAGAAATTTTAAATATATATATACTAAAGGGTTTTCAAAGGAGTTAATCCGAGCGAAAAAATTTAATAATGAGTTTCGAAAACAAGAAAGAAATAAAAGTAGGATGAGGTAGCGATTGTTTTGCAAATGAAAATGAATTTAAACAAAGGTTCTAGAAGTATGAGCACGATGAACATAGAGATGTTTATATGTAAAGAAATTTAAAATCCCCCCTGTGTTTTAGAAAAATATTCTAAAGTACGTACGTAAATGGTTAAAATAAATTTCGTAGGTTAGAAAAATGATATATTGAATTCCCGAAATGGTAACAAAGTTTTAAAACTAAAATACGATGGATACTGATTCGAAAATAAGTACGAGGCCGTAACTTAAAACTTTTACGACCGAAAGGTTTCAAAATTTGCGAAAGAATTTTAACTCAACCGAAAGTAAGAAATAAAAGTTTTCTAAGAAATCAAATTGGGCGGAGAATATAATAATGAATTTCGAAAATACTTTTAAAGGAAGCAGGTTTTGGGAAAAGGGGAAAATTCGAAAATAAGTACGAGATAGTAGAAATAAATTGTGTAGTTTATAAAAGTAATATTTATATTTTGGAAACAAGGCAAATAATGCGAGATATTGACTTAAAACATTTACGTCCAAGAAAGCTCCAAGTCAATTAAAAGTTTTAACTCGATCCAAAACAACAAATTTTAAATATATAATATAGGGGTTTTCAAAGAAATCAAGCTAGAGCGAAAACTTAATAAGGAAAGTCGAAAATAATTTTAGAGGAGGTAGAATTGGTCAAGGGATTCGAAGGATTGATGATGATCGTCAGGAAACGATCACGAGAATCGAGAGAAAGGAAAAATGATCGCATGAAGATTACGCGTAAGATATGAATCGTGAAGAGCTACGATGGGACTCTATGGTCGATAGCACAAAATTTGCAAGGATCAGAGGGATGCTAGAGGACAAGGGTTCTAATCATCAGGTCGTCTAAAGATTAGGATAACTCAGCTCAAGGCTTCCTATGAGCTAGACTATACCCAGGATCTAAAGAGGAGGTTCCCTAAGAGAATCGAGATTACGTTCTGCTGGGCCCGAAGTCGATGGAGCTGGGCGAGCGACTAACTAAAAGAAGGACTATAGATATCTAATACGATCAGAATCAAATGGGGATGCTAGGATAGTCTAGGACGAGGACGACTAAATCTTAACCAAGGCGTCCGACTATCAACCTGAGACATCTACCTAAGTCTTCCTACTATCTAAGACTGGGAAACTGATTCAGACTTGTACGTGGATATCAAATGAATGCGGTACTTTTATTGTTCCAAACTTTTGCAAGACCTGCATGGGCCACCACTAAAACCTGTCACGCCCCGCTTCCCAAAATGGACGGAAGCAAAACGTGACGAGGCCCGCTTAGGCCAGATCTTTAGAAGCTCGGACCCAATAAGCGTCTGTAGAGGTACCATTTAAAAGTTATTCAGGTTCTTGCATTAATATAGTTCGAAACAACAGAAAGTACGGAAAGGAAGATGCATTCATTAAATTAGAGATGTAATATCCAACAAGTACAAGTCTAAAAGGAGCCTAAGCGTGACAACAAACTATCTAAAAGAAAACTGAAAGTAGTAACCTCTGAAAGTGGCGACTAAAAGACCTCAAGGTCTGGTCCTTGTCAGGTACGTACTCTGATGTCGACGTCCTTGGCTCCACATACTCCAGCGAGTCTGCCTCGTCCACGATCTCTGGCTGATCACCTGACATACAACACCCAAGAAAAAGGAACTGTACGTCAGGTAAAGTCTACAAGAAGGGTTAGACTTTACTGCAAGTGCACCGAACTTTAAACAACTATTTACTGGTTGATTAGCATGCTGAGGTTCTTTTACACAACAGTTTACTGGTTGATTAGCATGCTGTGGTTATAACAGAGTAACACGACAGGAAGTAACGCAGCAGGAAAGTAAAACGGGACAAGTAGTAGTCGTAGCGTGTACTACCAACTACGGGACTAGCCTACAGGTGTCAAGACAAGACGGGACGTGACGGAAACAAGGCAAGACAAGACAAGTGAGACACGAAAGGGTTCACGCCTTACGGTTCGAGGGGGATCAGACACTCTTGCCGTGCGCACGCTCAACCCAACCCCAAACCCCAAGACAAGACAAGACATGACACCGGTACAAGGGATCACTCGCTCTAGCTTGGCTAGTGCCCTATTGCCCGCGGGCTGAGAATCCGTACAAGGGATCACTCTCTCTTGCTTGGAGAGTGCCCTATTGCCCTCGGGCTGTGTATCCGTACAAGGGATCACTCTCTCAACTTGGAGAGTGCCCTATTGCCCGCAGGCTGTGAATCTGTACAAGGGATCACTCGAAGAGTGCCCTATTGCCCAGCGGGCTGTGCAAGACGGGACGGGACGTGACAAGACAGGAAGGGTTATTCTCGGGTGTCCACACACACGCACACACATGATAGCCCTACATCATTAAAGTTGTTGTTGTCAGGCTCAGACTTCGTCGTCAAGTCTGAGCCGTCAGGAGTCGTCCCGGACGCTATCATTTCATGTCCGGTTCTATTTGTTCACCATCTAACAGTTCTAGCAAATCTAAGACCAAAGCACGGTCAAAAACGTAAGTGGGTACACTTGCCTGCGATGGCGAGTGTGTCGTCCTCTCGAAGCGTCTCGTTCAAGCGTCTCATCCGCGGAAGTCCGTCTGAAATATCGCCACGGTGACGATGTCAGGTCTCAAATTCATCAAATCCTATTAGGTTTCGTTTCTAGGTTTTCGGGACTATCCTATTTGTCAAAAGTCACTTTTTGATGTTTCAGCCTAATCGACGATCTATCCTATGTGCACAGTCAACAAAGTCCGTTCGTCGATTTTCTATGTTCGTACAACGTTTTACAGGAGCTGGAAAGTAAATTTAGTTCAAGTTGACGGTTTTTAGTTTAGGGTTCAGTCAGCTATTGTGGGGGTTTCTACGAGTTTCGGGGAACCAACCTGAACCGGAGTTTGCCGTAGAATGGATGTCGTGTCTGATCGGAGAACTCCTCAACTTCAGATCTGGTCCTCGCACGATTCTCCAAAAGTCTGAACTTGCGACGAAGGCCTACGACGTGTCGCAACATCGTAGACGGCAAATCTGCAAAGTAGCACGTCCAAGTGGGGCCTACAGCAGTGCTAGGGGTCCAAGGGGGGCCCACAACACCTTTGGAGAACTTGGGGGGCCCACCACAGGAGTTGGTGTGGAAGAAGTGACGTTGCGACGAATGTCGCTCGGTCAGACCGAGCCGCTGCGGGGACTTCTCTCGGTCAGACCGAGAGAACTCACCGCAGCGTCGGTCGCAATGCTGCGGAGCACGCTGCGGAGCGGGGGCATCGGTCATGGCGGGCCGCTGCGGGGGATTCCGTCGGTCGTGCACTTGGGTGCGGGGCTACAGCGATGCGGAGTGCGGAGCGCATGCGGGTGCAGAGCGGCCTTCGGTCAGACCGACGGGGCGGGTCGGTCGGCGCTTGGCGATGCGGAGCGGTGCAGCGGGGTGGGCGGGGCGGGCTGTTCTCTCGGTCAGACCGAGAGACAGCCTCGGTCAGAGCGGGGCGACAGCGGGGGGTTGCAGCGGAGCGCTGCAAGCGGCGATGCGGGGGGCTGCTCCGGTCGTGCGCTAGGATTTGCGGGGGTGAGCTCCGGTCGTGCACTGGGCGATCGTCGCAATGTTGCGACGAACGTCGGGAAGGTGTTTTTTGACGGCTAGGGTTTGCGTAATGCGAAAATAACCTATCCTAGGGCTAATATAAATATGTTAGAGCTAGGGTTAGGGTTAGGGTTTAATAAAAACGTAATTAAATAATTAAAATAATTAATATAATTTAAAATTACTCTCCTCTCCCTCACGCAAGATGGGTGCGGCCAAAAATTCTGAAACTTGGTCTAAAAATTCTTTAATACGTTATTATAATATAGGAATTTTATTGTAATTAAAACTCTTATAAAAATAGGTTTTAAAATTATTTAAAACTTTCAAATAAATGGAAAATAGGTCAAATTAAGTCCAAAAATTGTAAAATAATTTTAGGGTGTTCGGGACGACTAAAGAAAGAGAGTGGAGAAGACGGATCTAAATTCTGACGTCGAGAGACGAAATTAAAAATAGAAACGTCTCACGTCAAAACAGAAAGTCGCGACGTTACCTCAAATAAGTTAGTATCGCGGAAGAACGATTCGAGATATGTCGTTCCAAAGTTATTCCACAATCTAATACTTTCAGAGACGATCACGACGACATATCACACAAAAACGTTCAAAAACAACTAAAGTCTAAAATAACCACGTGCACGATCAAAAACACTTGCACGAAGAAGGTACGATAGAAACAGGCCGTTACAAACCCACCTTGCCTTGAACTGTTTTCGCGTTTCTGGGCTAGTTTGAACTCCAATTTGGACGCGGTTTGAACCTGTGTTTAGACCGGGACGATCACGTTAGCCAGGTAACCATTTCCAATATATTTGTTTCTACTAAATTTGTCGTAACCAATTTACGACACGTTTAATCATTGTTTGCATCAAATGCAACATTGTCCCTATTGCTATTACGACTAACTTTCACAACTTGACTTGTGAATAATAACTATTCAATATCATCAAATGATTTTCTCTCACTTAATCTTCCTATTACTAAGCCACGAACACTACTCGGTGTGAGACCCTACAGCCTGACCTTACTACAGGTTGGGGCCCGAAACCCATAGACGACGATCACCATGAGTAGTAGCTGTCGTCCCTGTTTCAGAATCATCATAACGTGATCGACCCTTTGACAAAAGCATCATTGGGTTTACATTGGCTGTGTCAGTGATGAACTCTGTTAGCTATAGTCCCTTCGTCAAGACTGTGTTCCTGTTGGCCTAGGGTATGGTTTACTGTCAACCCTATTAGACAACATTGGTCAATATACGTCGGTCTTTGTTGTATTCACATTGTAATTCTTACAACGTGCCCCGACCGAGGATTAACACAAAGATCGTACTGAGCCTGTAACACTAACTTCCCTTTAACGGAAGTGACGAATCCCATCTTAGTCCTCTACTTGCCTTGAGAGCTTCGGGTGCAGCTCAACCTAAGATCTTTAAGCATGCCTAGCCTCGAAGCTAGATCATAGGTCTAAGCTACACGGTTCGCTCATAAGTTTGTACAAATGACTTCAGGTCTTAAGGACTAGCTTACATATCATCACCCTAGAGTTATTAAAGACAGTTCAGTTAAAGTTAACCATTTAATAACTCTAATTTGGTCGTTCAGTGAACTCATTCTCCAATGAGCACCTGTGTCTTGTCTCCGACTTCACTAAGTCGAATGACTATGAGATCATCATTACCCTAAGGTAAGACTAAGACATAGTGGTCTATCCGATGTGTCGATATCCAGTTCTTGACACATCTATGACCACGAACCGTTTAAGACTTACGTTTCTATTCGGTCGCTAACTTACTCATAATCGAGATCTCATCTAGATACGTAAGGACCTAACTATAAGTCTATTGATATTATCTAAGTATATTAATACGACCGATTTATACTTAGAATAATAGGTACCATATACAGTATGAACAAGGCGTATACATAGGGTAAATTGCCTTATGGGCATATATCCTCCTACAGGGTCATGGCGAGTTGGCGGAGAATGTCGCCGGGTTGTGGGGCTGTCAAGGGAGCGGGTAGGAGCTGTTGCATTTTAGAGGGGGTGGCAGAGGACCAAGAGAGGGGCATGACGGCCGTGGGGTTATGGGCGGCGAGAACCCGAAAGTCGAGGGGGTTGATGTCGAAAGATGGAAGGTCAAGCGAGGTCGGAGGAGCAATCAAAAGTGGGTCTACGGGCGCACGGTGGACTGGGGATGTCGGGGAGGCTGCCTATGTTAGGAGTGTGCTCACCAAAAGGAGCTGGGGAGGATGGAGGAGCGGTTGGGTTTGAGAGGGGAGAGTCCGCGGTGAGTCTGCGGGGAGTTGGTGGATCAGATGCTGGAGGGTTGCGGCAATGAGGCTTAGGGGCGGAGGCGATGCAGAAGAGGCGAGGCCTGGGCTTTTGGCGAGGGTTGAGGTGGAAGGATTTGTCGAAGAGGAAGAGGAAGGGCTCTTGAAGGTCGAGAAGGCGGCGTGAGTCGCTGGAGTTGAGGTAAGGTGCTTGGAGGAGTGAGGTTGGAAGCGAGGTACGTGCGGGCTCGATTGGTTCGGGAGAGGAGATCGGATGTCCGAGAGGAGGGAAAACTGGGTGTTTGTGCTCAGAGAGGGGTGTTGGTTTGGAGCAGGGTTGCCGCGGTTAGTCGGTGGTGTCTGAGGTGAGATGGGGTGTCGGGGACTGCGGCGAAGGGTAGAGTGGGAGACACATGGGTTTTGTGGGTTTCGGAGAGGGGAGAGATAAAGGAGGGTCTATGCTTTGTAAAAAGAAGAGGAGGCTGTTTTTGATGTGTTTTGATTCCCATGCATGGGGTTTTTTGTAGAGGAGAGAGAGAGAGAGAGAGAGAGAGAGAGAGAGAGAGAGAGAGAGAGAGAGAGAGAGAGAGAGAGAGAGAGAGAGACGTGATGTTGCAAAATGATGGGAGAGAGGATGACGTGGGGAAGTAGAGAAAAGGTATTGGCCTCGTGGGTTGGTTGCAGAAAAGATGGGAAGAACGTGGGGATGTGGGCTCAAGGGTTGGTTGTGATATTATCTAGGGTAGTTAGAGTAAATGTTAGATTATAAAACCAGTATAGTTTAGAAATTAAGGATAATGATCTTAATTAAGTATTGGGGATTTAACCGCATGCAAGTGGAAAAGATTTAATTGGATCTAGATTGTTTAGGAAAATGATTTAGTCAAGATATTAGGGTTTAGATTGATTTAACCAGTCGACTTAAGAGTAGATTTAGGAGGATCGGTTCGGTTAGGACTTCTTGATCGGGGAACCAGTTCACGTAGGATAATTAGATGATAACTGGTTAGGGCAGTCACACGGTTTATTTAGCTTAGAATATTGAGATATGATTTGGGAAAATCCGTTCATAAAGATATTCAAAGTTAGGATTTGGATATGGGATAGATTCAGTGGTTAGGATTCGTTGGATAACATATGATTAGAAAAAGATGATTGCTAAGATGGTTTAGGATAATTCCTTTAGACATATTAGTTATGATAATAGATCTGATTATGAATGAATCGGTTAGACGTTTAGATCAGGATCAGTTTGGATTTATATTTTGGTCTAAGATTTGATTGGTGAAGATGTGATTTGATTAATACGATTTCGCCCCTGCAACCAACGTCAATCACAAGTTAAAGAAGATAAAGACACGATCGTTAAATCACGTGCTCTAGTTACGAAGATAATAATAATGATAAATAAAATCATACTCTAATAAATCACTATACTAATTGAATACGTACGAAATACGTATATACAGAAACCGGCCGTTACAGGATCACTATCCCTAGTCAAGCGTAGGGTGATCTTCGCACTAGTCAAAAAACACTAGACCAGATCATGTTCCATTGAAGGAAAACCCGCCATTCATATGTGTGCCATCAACTAAAGTGGCTTCATTAAAACCAGTTAATCCTATCAACTAGTTGAATCCTAAAATTTGGAATTATTAGGATTTGTTTAATAACTTTTATTAGAGTCCTTATCAACTATATGGTTTTAAAGTTTCAATGTTCTATCTTAATCAAGTATTAGGATTTTAATAAATTCAAATAACAACAATTTAAAGTGTAGCCTTTTAATAGAATTATTATTTGAACGTTTAAAATAATAATTATTGACAAAGAGCTACCCTAATCAGGAATTAGGAATTTAAAATGTTGTAACAATTTATTAAACATATCATGTCAATCTAAAATTTATCTCATAAGTTTTATATGAATTTTAATGGCTATCCTAAAAGGCTTTCTTGAATTATCACATAATGTACAAGAATTTAGAACTACCATTAAAAACAAGTCAACTAAATTTTACCACATAAAATTAGCATGCAGACTTAGCAACTTAAGATATCACATAAATTAAGTTACTAACTTTTTAATAATTATCACATAATTAATAAACATGAGCAACTGTTTAATATTTATCACATAAATTCTAGCATGCACGTTTAAAATTTATCACATAAATAATTTAACAGCATTTAAAATTTTATGCAATAAAAAGGGTTGTTCTATCTTTAACAATATCGCTTAATGTTTAATTTTAGATAATCACATTATCAGTGTTCTTAGCATGCATTTATAATCATTGCAGTTTAGATCAGGAATAGACCTGGGCTCTAATACCAATGATGGGTTTTGAGGGACCCTTAAGGCATAATTCTACACCCGTCCTACGTCGAACAGATGAAAGAATTAAACCAACAGCAGAAAAAATTATTAAACTATTTAATAACTTACCCTAAGAATATCAAAGACACTTGCCAGGATCTCTACTATCTTGAGATGATTCTGACAAGCGCCAAAATAGATCTAAACTACTGCAATGAAATAAATAAAAATGCATTAAAGTACATACCCTGAACTTTGCCTCCGCAGAGAACAAAGCATCGTTTTTAGCAACGAATTTGGCCTTCCCCGAAGCTAGCCGCCTTTGTGATCGCGCCCCGGATACACGCCCGAGGCGACGGTTGTAGTTTTACCGCAAGCACACGGTGTAGCGGCGAGCGGGATATCGAACACAGGGAGGACGAATGACCGTGCTTGTTCCAATCAACCTGGCTATCTAAGAAGAGAGATTTGCCTTTGGCGATCCTGTCACAATCGTCAGACAAAGCGCAGAAATATCAAATCAAATAAAGAACGTCTAGGGAATGGGGAATCCCCGCTACTCACCGTATCTCATAAATGTGATTCATCGGTATCAAAATTGCTAGATTAGGATTTTGGATGAACTAGTCGCAACTGAATGTAGAACCAAGCTCACGCTCTCGCGCTGTTACCGGTCTAAAGCTATCCTAGGTTTGGGTCCAATCTCTTGTAAACCCTAGCCTATGAAAACTAGCATTAAGGTCAACATCATCGTTCAATCGCTCACCGAGCCCAATCTCTTGCAAACTCGGCTCGCGATCTAGGTTGGGATAGTTCCTGCCCGTCCAATCTCTTGCAAACGGGTATTGGCACGGAATTGCAACCGGAAACCCTAGTATCGGTCCAATTTCTTGCAAACCGATACTACGGAAATTCGATTCCAACCCAATTCGGATTTCTAGGGTTTCCTATCGAATCGGGATCCAATCTCTTGCAAATCCCAATCGATATGAACTCCTAGCTATCCGTAGTAAATCGATCCCAACCTAATCTCTAAATATCAATTCTAGCAAAATTTCTACTAATTCATCACAAATATGAAGTTGGGCTTGTAGGGTTCATCCCCACGCCCCAAGACGTGGAGACTACTCACAATTCATAGCAAGATCACAAGAATAAACAATGAAATAAGCAATAGGATTCATCACAATATTGAGATATGCAATAAAAATAGAATTTTTAGAGTAGAGATAGACAAACCAATGGAGTTCTTCAATTAATCCAACAAAAATCAAAAATTGTCTTCTCTCCAATCTCCAAAATAAAGCTAAAAAGTAGATCTAAAAAGCTGCAAAAAATCTAAGGAGAAGCTCTCCAAAACTAGGGTAAAACCAGGGGTTAAATAGCCCCCAAAATCGTCCAAAAACTGTGACCAAAATACCCCTGCACAGCACGTTTTCCGCAGTTTTCGCTACAGGCAGCGCATCGCACTCGGCCGAGTGACAAAAGTCGCTCGGCCGAGTGAGAAACCCTGTAATTTTCCAGTAAGTCGGGGCCTTCAGGGGTCTCTACTTCGGGGGCGGCTCGGCCGAGTGAGTTGTCGTCACTCGGCCGATGGCTTCATTGTACTCGGGCTGACGGGATAAGCCACTCGGCCGAGTGGGTCTTCTGAAGCTCAGGCAGCCGAAAAACAGAAACTTGGAGATTTTTGAAGGGCTTCGTCTGGGCGCCACTCGGGCGGACGTGATGTCGTCACTCGGCCGATGTGGTCTCCGTCGCTCGGCCGAGTGCACAGGTAAATCGTGTCTGATCTGGTCGGCCGAGCGGTGTCTCGCTGGTCGGCCGAGCGGCTCCTCCACTCGGCCGAGCGGCTCCTCCACTCGGCCGAGTGAGACACAAAAAATTCCCAGATTGCTTATTTTGGCCTCCTCGTCGCTCCTGCGACGTCCATTCTTCTTCCGCTCCTCTCCAACAGTAAAATACCCCTCGGGGAGGTCGTCGGTGACCGTCTAGAGTAATCGCATCTCGAGATCACTCCAAATCGCGCTAAATCACCTGAAATGCGACAAAAACAACAAATCGTGAAAAGCATCGCAATATCATCGATATATCGTGAAAAACATGATTTGGGCGATCTAAATGGCATGCAAAAATGCGGGAAAAAGGTGTAAAATAAGGAGTGATCAAAATCCCCCAAGCTTGCCTCTTACTCGTCCTCGAGGAAGATAAGTAAAAGGCGAACCCGGTGGATTTGGGAAACGAAAACGGCGAAAGAACGAAAAATGAAAAACGAAGAAGAATGAAAACGAAATGAAATAAAGTAGAAAGAAAGAAACGAAGAGGTAGGTTGCTAGATTATTTTCTCAGGACGTGGGTTCCACTTACTCATATAGCATGCACTGAATGAAAAGTACATGTCAAAGAATTTTATTTTGATATCTTAGTTTAATAGTGCAAGTAGAAATAGAAAACCCACGAACAACGATATAATCATGAAAAACGGAATAATTTTAGAATTAGCATTGTCTGAAACATTTAAAGCGGTATACGAATCACAGATCACACACTTTTCAATTGAATGCTTTCTATCCGGAGTATAAGAGTATCACACAATAGAATAGAGAGAATAGAAAAGTATGGATTTCATGATATGAATGCTAGGCTTAGATTTCTGGATTTCGTAAAGATAAAAAATAATCTCACTGAGTATAGAATATTACTTAGCCTAGGTTGTCGTGCAACGTCAAGTAGTCACTCTCTCACACATCAATGGATCCCCTCCCCCAAGCTTATCTATAAGCATGGTGGCATAAAAAATATTCACATCCCCATTTTTATATAGCTCCAAAAAGTGATAAAAAGAAAGAAGAAAGAAAGAAAGTGAGATGGGATATTTTATTGAGGATTTTTCCTCTTTTCTCTCTCTCTTTTTTTTTCTTTTTTTTTATATAGCATATATACATGGTGATCCCAACTCAAAGAGAGAGATAATGATATACAGGAATATTTTTCTCTCCTTTTTTTGGACAATAGAGATTTGGAGCTAGGCATGAATAGCGGGGGAAATGCCAGATAATAGAATCACTAAGGGGAGATTCACCAATGATTTTAAAAGTAGAGAAATAATGTTCAAGATTTGTGGAGAAAGAAATAGATATAACTCTCAGTTCACTCTATAAGACATGCACGACAACTTCAGCAGGGTAATCTAATCTACTCAGTTTCGATCACAAAAAAAAGCTAACTATTCCAGATTTATCATAGCTAACATCATTCAATCATCCTGAAGTGAAGTGCACAATTCATGCATATAGAAGTGATATAGGAAAAGAAATCAGTACTCCAGATATAAGCATTCAATGCGTGAATCTTGGTGTGTTTTCTGTGATGGCATACATATGAATATTCAGACTCAGCTAATAATAAAATTTCATCCATTTTCATGTGGTAAAAGTGTGGGTCACTATCTCTAGATGCAGGACAAGTCATAGCATATGATATCAGAAATAAAATCTAAGACATGACAAGCATAGCATGCATATAGAGTAAGCTAAATCCAACGTCATCATCATCACAGAAAAGTCATCTCTAGCATGAGATGAAAAATAAAAAGAAATAAAGATAAAAGGAAAATAGAACTATTTACAATGCGGCACACAGAAAAATAAAAAAAACGTGATGCATGGTAAAATAAAAGAAAAGTGGTGAAAATAAGTGCAAAAGCGAAAAAAGTGGTGTGAAATAAAAAAAACTAAAAATAAAGGTGGCAAACCGAAAAAGATCGTGAGAACTCACTCCCCCAAGCTAAATGGCACAGTGTCCTCAATGTGCAAAGTGTGGCACACCGAGAGACAAGAAATGGGAGGGGCAAGTGAGGATGCATGCATGATGGAAAAATGAAAATAAAAAGCAAAATAAAGAAAGTAAAATATGATGCGGACATGATGCATGCACAGATATGAGTGATACAGATATATAAGTGGCACCAAAAACTCTCCCTCTCTCCCAGAAAAGATATATAAAGATATGAGCAAAATGAGAATCCCAAAATAGGTGAGGGGAGGGGGGTGGACAAAAATGCAACAGGACCCAGCAGAAATGGGCAGCACAACGGAAAAGAATAATCGATGGCATCAAGGGTGCCTAAGAAGGTGGTGCTGCGCCGTCTCCGTCCTGAGGCGGAGGTCGTGTGGGTGGTGCTGGCTGGACAGGCTGCTGAGCAGGGGTGGGTGTGGGAGTGGCAGCAGGCTGAGTGGGTGTGGAAGTGTGAGTGGGAACCTGCTGGGTGGGTGGTGGTACGCGGGGGAGACGCTCCAGAACCTGGGTAAGACAGTAGTGGATCTGCGGGAGCAGGGCGAAGCGGCCAGCCATATCGGTGACGGTGGCGGACAGGGTCCGAAGGTCCCCTCTGAGACCACTCACCGCCCCCTCTAGAGCATGAATGTTCTGAAGTACTGTGTCAGGGGGAGGTGGTGCAGAGGGACGCACCTGGCGGGGCTGGGCAGGTCTGGGCTGGCGTACACGGGTCGCGTATGTGACGGGCTCAGCGGGGAAGGGTACAAAAGGTGCTGCGCCAGCAAATGTGGGCCTGGCCTCAGTGTGAGGCCGGGGCGGGCGGTGAGAAGTGGAGGCGGCAGCAGCGAAAGAAGAGTGCAAAAGTGGCAGCGAGGCGGCCAGAGAGGTGGAGACAGAAGTGTGGACAGACGCCACGACACTCTCGGAAAATACAGCAGAGGTGGAGACAGAGGTGACTACCGCTGGGGTGGAAGTGTGAGGTCCAAAAGGTGAAACCCCAGCGGAGATCATGCTAGCCATGGTCTCTACAACCGCGGAAAACGAGGGCTCTCCACTCTCAACAAAGGTCTGCGGGCGCTCGGGGAGAGCGGAGCAAAGAGGCTCGACGGACAGAGGGCCGGTGGTGGTGGTGACAGCCGCAGAGGGGGTGGAGGTGGGCTCAGCTAAGGTACTCCCAACACCGACAGGGGTGTCAGAAGCGGCGGAAACATCGGGGGTAGGCTGAGGGGCCACAGGGTCAACAGGCACGGCAGCAGGCTCGGCAGGGGCAACAGGGTCAACAGGGGCAGCGTGGGCCTGCTCGGCCTCCTCGGCCTTGAGCACGTAAGCAGCGGGGATGAGGACATCCATCGCAGGGAGCCAGTCAACGTGGGCTGGTGCAATCTGAGTCTGAGCTGGGCTCGGGAGAATCATGTAATCGGCACCGTAAGGGCCGTGTAACCAGACCCATTGACGCTCACCATGCGGACGAAGCATCTTCATCCGGGCCATAACATCGATCGACAAAGAAGTGGGGCCCGATACTCGTCGCAGGTCGTCGGGGAAATCCTCGCCGGTCATAAGAGCAAGCAAGGTGATCAGGCCGCCGCAGCATATCGGTGAGCGAGCGCCCACCGATACAATGATGCGGTCTAAAAACCATGCCGCGATATCGATCTCGACGGCGGGGACAAGCTCATCGCCATCCCTAGATAGAGCTCTGGGACGTGTCATCGCGTAGAGCATGTAGAGCTCTGGCGTAGACATCGTGCCCGGCTCATATCTGGCCAAAAAGGTCGTCTCCATAAGGCGCTGAGCAATACGGAGGCAGGGATGGACAATGGCTAAGGCCTTGGCCCTACTAGGGTCAAAGGCAGCGTGGAGACCCGTAATCCGGGCCCAGAAGGCACCGGCGTCGAAGGAAGGTGGGGGGATATGGGTGGGGCCGTAACCGCGATCGGCTCCGGGGACAGCGGGCCACGAGAAAAACGCTCTCATCATATCGAGAGTGACCTGGCACTCTCGATCCATGAACTGAAACAAGCATCCCTCGTCAGTCCGGGCGATCGAACTAAGAACCTCAAGTGTCGGGCGGATAAACGTATCCGCCGACACCTGAAAGAAATCTCGCCAGCCCACGTTGTCGTACAACATGAGCATCCCCTCTACTACCCCCAGGCGTCCTAGGTCAGCAAGGTGTGCAAACCTGGAGGGTACGATCGAGCGCTGAGAGATATGCTCGAAGACGGCGCGGTGTGCATCGTCTCGTAACGTAATCCCGAGCGGCCCGACCAGTGGATCCGGTGGTGGTGGCTGTGGAGCGTCAGGGAGAGGCTGTGCGGGCTGTGCGGGCTCTGCAGGCTGTGCGGGGTGTGCGGGGCCTGCAGGCCGTGCTGGGTGGATGGCGTGTGTGGGGGAAGGAGGAGGAGAGTCCTCCACCTCGTGGGAGGGGCCGGCATCATCCGACCGCTTCCGCTTGGCGGAAGGTCTCCTCGTCCGCGGCCGTGTCCGGGGCGGCATATCGGCCCCGAGCGCGAGCCGAAAAACGTGAAAAGTGTGGTGTGTTCAAAATAATGGAAAGAGTGTACCCCGACACGTCGCGAGTGCTAAGCAGTGGAAGCGTGCGAAGACCGTGCCTCCGCAAAGCTCAAATCAGTCCCGAGAAGCTCCCCTGGGCTCCCCTAAGCTCCCAAAAACAACCTGCGCATGAAATGGCGATATCAGCGGGTAATATTCAAAACGTATGGAGCATTAGGGGTATAATAGATAGATATAGAAAATAATTTGGGTTTGGGGGTCGTTTAACACATGGATCCTCTAAAAATACACAAAAAGAGGCGAAAAAGGCGAAATAGGGGGTACCGGAGGCGATCGGAGCGGCGGCCGCCGCCGGCGACTCGGGCGAGGCGCCGGCGTGTGCTCGACCGGCGGTGGCGGGCCGAGCGGCGGCGCGAGGAGGCTGTTCGGGCGAGTGGGGACGAGAGCGAGCGAGGGTCGGGCGAGGAAAGCTGAACAGTCGGGCGAAATCGGGTTTTTACGTTTCGAAAATCGCGCCCCCCCTCGGCCCTTATATAATAAAAGTTACGACTCGGCCGAGTGACGTGGTCACTCGGCCGAGTGAGGTCAATGGAAATTTCCTCCTCGCCTACGCTTCGGCCGAGTGGCCTTACCAGACTCGGCCGAGTGGAGTAAGTCCATTCGGCCGAGTGGCTCAAGCTACTCGGCATGCTCGCCCTAGGAGTGTATCCATTTTACTCGGCCGAGTGAATATATATACTCGGCCGAGTAGCAGTTATACTAAAATCAAGAAAATAAACAGAGAGTTGGGTACAGCATACTTCCCTCGTTCGTGAGCGGTTCGGCCGGACGAACTTATGTACTCGGCCGAGTGACTAGTATACTCGGCCGAGTGAGCCTTGTCTTCTGCTGTTTGTCTTCGTTTGGGCTCTAAACTCCGTCTTTCTTCCTCCAGTCGATTTCATCTCACTCCTAAGCGTTGAGCGTCTTCTTGGGGCGCTCCTCGTCGTCTCGTTCATCCTCCTCATGGTGGATCTACCTATCTCCTCTCCTGTCAAGAAAAATAGGACCAGTTATCACAAAATTTTTGGGCGAACGACTCAAAACACTAAAAAAATTTCTAAAACAAAAATAAAGAAAAAGTAGAAATAAAGCAAAAACCGTCGGGTTGCCTCCCGACAAGCGCTCGTTTAAGGTCGTGAGCTCGACCCCCTATGATTTTCAATTAATGTGGGATGTTTGGTGCATATGAGATGCACCCATCAAACTTTCCGGGGAGAACGCTTGGGTTTGGAAGTTGCGGCGTGTTCTCCCTCGGTGGTCTCCCGTCTCGAGTAGTGTTGGGGAGAGGCTCCCCCAAGCTAGCGTTTGCTCCGGTTAACGGCTTCTCCGGTGGCGCCGGTTTCCGTACCGGCGGAGCTTTCTTCGGAGACCTTGATTTCGAGAGCTTGCAGAGCTCTCGAATCCTTGCGACATCAGCATCGCCTTCATCATTTTCAGCGGAGAGGTCGGGGAAATCATCTATCTTCTCATCGTGGCCTAAATCCGGGCCTTCCTCTAAATCTTCATCAAAAAGAGCGCCAATTGAGTGGGGGATCGCCTCCTCTATTACCTCATCAAGGAGGTCCATGTAGTCAAGTTCCTCGTGGTAAGGCATGTGCTTCATAGCCTTAGGAATGTGGAGCTCCACCTCGATGTTGCCGACATTTAAAGTAAGGGTCCCTTCGCGCACGTCAACAATAACTCCGGCGGTGGCGAGGAACGGGCGTCCAAGTATCAATGACGTATCTCCCTCCTCCTTAACGTCCATGATTACAAAGTCACATGGTAAGCATATTCCACCCGGGACTTGTAGAGGTATGTCTTCGGCGATCCCTACCGGCCTTGTTATTCGCCCCTCGGCCAATTGAATGCGCATGTCGGTAGGTTTCAACTTCGTCCCGGTATTTAGCCTTAAGAACATGGAGAGAGGCATGAGGCTCACACTAGCCCCTAGGTCAACCAACGCCTTTTGAAGAGGGACGCCGCCCAAGGTGCAAGGAATCCGAAAACTCCCCGGATCTTTAAATTTGGCCGGCTCCTTCTCTCTCTTGGTAAACCAAGAGCCCTCCTCGGCAAGCATGATCTTCTCCTTCCTTTTTCTCCCCGAAATCAAGTCCTTCAAGAATTTAGCATATGTGGGGATCTCCACGATGGCGTCGAGGAAGGGAATATTGAGGCTAACTCCTCTTAGATACTCGAGGAACTTCGCTAGCCTTTTCTCCATTTTCGCTCTCGCTAGTCTTTGGGGGAATGGGACCGGCGGCATGAAGCGCCTCTCCTCGATCAATTGCTCCGTTCTAGATTTCTCCCTTTCTTGTGGCTCCTTCTCCTTATCAACTTCAACTACCGGCTCAACCGGCTCCGAACTTTCCTCCACGGGCTCCTCGATAGGGATCATGGCGGGGGTGGTGTCCTTCCCGCCTCTAGTAGTAACGGCAACTACGGCATTGATGTGGCCGGTGTTGCCCCGTGGGTTTTGTTTGGGTTGCGCCGGCAATCGTTGAGTGTTCCGATTGAGCAACGCCAATTGCTCCGATATTTGAGCCACAACGGTATTAAGAGAGTCTTGCCCTGCCTTCAATGTAGCGTTGACTTTATTTTGCTCGACCATGAACGCCTCCACTCTAGCTTCGAAGTCGGATCGTTGTTGAGCTTGTGGAGGGTTTTGATTTTGATTCCTCCACCCTTGATTGTATCCGGGCGGCCTATATGGTGGAACTTGTTACTTTGGTTGAAAGTTTTGTTGAGTAGGCCCCCTCGGTGGATAGTTTTGTTGTTGGGGTGGTGGTGGTCGAACTTGTTGAGGTGGTGGTTGTGGCGGGTTCAAAGCTCCTTCATTGTTGGCGTAGGAGAATCCGGGATGATTTCTTGCGGCCGGATTGGCCCAATATCCTTGGTTCCCCGTGACATATTGTACTTGCTCCAAGGATCCTTCTCCTTGCTCTCCTCCCACATACATGGCTTGAGATTGGTCTTGCCAATCACACATTTGGTTGGTCGGTGCGGAGGTGGATGGGGCTCCTTGGGGCTCCGTGATAAACTTCTCCAATCTCTCCACTACCTTGTGGAGAGAATCAAATTTGCTCGTAAGCTCCGCCACGGCCTTCGCCTCATAAATACTAGTCGGCTTTAAGGAGGACGTAGAGTGTCCTCGCTCATCGCCCCATTGTTGAATATTTGAGGCCATCTCCTCAATTAGGGCCGTAGCTTCTTCGGGAGTCTTTGACAAGATGGCACCATTCGCCGCGGCATCAATAATTTGTTTGGTCCCCGGTTGGAGACCATTGTAGAAGCTATGCACTAGCTCCCAATATTCTATACTATGGTGCGGGCATTGATGCTGCAGATCCTTAAAACGCTCCCAAGCCTCATAGAGCGTCTCTTGGGGTCCTTGCTTGAAGGACATGAGAGCGCTCCGAATCTTCACCGTCTTGGAGGGCGGATAGAACTTGTCGATGAATGCACTCGCCAACTCGTCCCAAGTGGTGAAAACACCCTCAGCTTGCGTCCTCAACCAATAGAGTGCCTTGTCCTTTAGCGTGAAGGGGAAGAGGCGCAGTCTGATGGCATCGATGGAGACCCCCGGCATCTGGAATGTGGCGCACTTCGACAAGAACAATTGTATGTGGTAATGAGGATTTTCATGGGCATTCCCATGAAATGGATCCTGCTGCATCAGAACCACTAATCCAGTCTTTAGCTCGAAGTTCTTGTCGGCCGCCAACTCCGGCATGGCAATGGATGAGGTAGTGGAAGAGGTCTTAGGCCGAAGCCAATCTCGAATAGAAATTATCCTCGCCATTCTTGCCGCTAATTGATCCGCAGTTTCCGGGTTGGTCATAAACCCCCCTTTCGGATTTTGTCTCCTTTCCGCTCTAAGTCTCTGCGCGGTACGTTCGATCTCAGGATCAAATAAGATAGCTGCAGGGTCCGCCGTAGATCTCGTGTACATGCACAGGGGAAACAGAGTTTCAAAGAAATGATTAGTACCGTGGAAGGGTTAGGTAAGAAATAAGAAATAAAAATAATGATAATAATAAAAAAAAAAGAAATAGCTAGGGTGAGAAAGAATCAAACGCAATCACGTCCCCGGCAACGGCGCCAAAAACTTGATCGCGCCCCGGATACACGCCCGAGGCGACGGTTGTAGTTTTACCGCAAGCGCACGGTGTAGCGGCGAGCGGGATATCGAACACAGGGAGGACGAATGACCGTGCTTGTTCCAATCAACCTGGCTATCTAAGAAGAGAGATTTGCCTTTGGCGATCCTGTCACAATCGTCAGACAAAGCGCAGAAATATCAAATCAAATAAAGAACGTCTAGGGAATGGGGAATCCCCGCTACTCACCGTATCTCATAAATGTGATTCATCGGTATCAAAATTGCTAGATTAGGATTTTGGATGAACTAGTCGCAACTGAATGTAGAACCAAGCTCACGCTCTCGCGCTGTTGCCGGTCTAAAGCTATCCTAGGTTTGGGTCCAATCTCTTGCAAACCCTAGCCTATGAAAACTAGCATTAAGGTTAACATCATCGTTCAATCGCTCACCGAGCCCAATCTCTTGCAAACTCGGCTCGCGATCTAGGTTGGGATAGTTCTTGCCCGTCCAATCTCTTGCAAACAGGTATTGGCACGGAATTGCAACCGGAAACCCTAGTATCGGTCCAATCTCTTGCAAACCGATACTACGGAAATTCGATTCCAACCCAATTCGGATTTCTAGGGTTTCCTATCGAATCGGGATCCAATCTCTTGCAAATCCCAATCGATATGAACTCCTAGCTATCCGTAGTAAATCGATCCCAACCTAATCTCTAAATATCAATTCTAGCAAAATTTCTACTAATTCATCACAAATATGAAGTTGGGCTTGTAGGGTTCATCCCCACGCCCCAAGACGTGGAGACTACTCACAATTCATAGCAAGATCACAAGAATAAACAATGAAATAAGCAATATGATTCATCACAATATTGAGATATGCAATAAAAATAGAATTTTTAGAGTAGAGATAGACAAACCAATGGAGTTCTTCAATTAATCCAACAAAAATAAAAAATTGTCTTCTCTCCAATCTCCAAAATAAAGCTAAAAAGTAGATCTAAAAAGCTGCAAAAAATCTAAGGAGAAGCTCTCCAAAACTAGGGTAAAAACAGGGGTTAAATAGCCCCCAAAATCGTCCAAAAACTATGACCAAAATACCCCTGCACAGCACGTTTTCCGCAGTTTTCGCTACAGGCAGCGCATCGCACTCGGCCGAGTGACAAAAGTCGCTCGGCCGAGTGAGAAACCCTGTAATTTTCCAGTAAGTCGGTGCCTTCAGGGGTCTCTACTTCGGGGGCGGCTCGGCCGAGTGAGTTGTCGTCACTCGGCCGATGGCTTTATTGTACTCGGGCAGACGGGATAAGCCACTCGGCCGAGTGGGTCTTCTGAAGCTCAGGCAGCCGAAAAATAGAAACTTGGAGATTTTTGAAGGGCTTCGTCTGGGCGCCACTCGGGCGGACGTGATGTCGTCACTCGGCCGATGTGGTCTCCGTCGCTCGGCCGAGTGCATAGGTAAATCGTGTCTGATCTGGTCGGCCGAGCGGTGTCTCGCTGGTCGGCCGAGCGGCTCCTCCACTCGGCCGAGTGAGACACAAAAAATGCCCAGATTGCTTATTTTGGCCTCCTCGTCGCTCCTGCGACGTCCATTCTTCTTCCGCTCCTCTCCAACAGCAAAATACCCCTCGGGGAGGTCGTCGGTGACCGTCTAGAGTAAGCGCATCTCGAGATCACTCCAAATCGCGCCAAATCACCTGAAATGTGACAAAAACAACAAATCGTGAAAAGCATCGCAATATCATCGATATATCGTGAAAAACATGATTTGGGCGATCTAAATGGCATGCAAAAATGCGGGAAAAAGGTGTAAAATAAGGAGTGATCACTTTGCACCTCCGAATTGCTCCACCCGAAGCGAGCCGACACCGTACCACCGAGCCATTCAACCGCCCAAGAAAGTTTCACTTTGAGAGCGATCCATGTCGTAGACTTTGAATCGAATCCAATGCTCCTCCTCGTCTTGCTAGGACGTGAACGAAGGAATCGAAAAAGTAGAGGATGAAAGAATAATTTTTTGTCTTGAATCGAGCGTGCTCAAAACTTTTCGGAGCTACTCAATTCAGAGACTTGGTGCAATTTTTCCAAGGGGTGTCGACCCCTATTTATGTAGGAGGACGGACCCCTTGCTCGTCTCACGAGCAATGTGGGATTAATCAATATGGAAATTAATTAGTGGAGAAAATTTGGTTTATTTTTGCCTTATACTAAGGCTCAACTTCACCCAATTATTTCTCCCTCACCGTTGGGCTTCGGAAGTGATACAACCTATCAATTCGAAGAGCTTTGAATGGTGAACACATAGGAACAAAAGGTGACGAATTCCGACTTTGTTTGACCCCTCAAACAATTACATAAAGTTTAGCAAAAAGTCACAAATTCGGTTAAATTGCAGCCGTCGTAATAAACTCCAGGGTTTTCCCAAACCTGAGCCCACCCACGGGTCCAACCTGCACCCGTCTGCACTGGGTGGGTGGGTCAGACCTGCCTGCTGTACGGGCGGGCTCGAGCCAGTGCCCACCTGCGGGTAGTGTAACGACTGGTTTTCATGTATCTGGATTTATTATATTATAATATATGTTTTGGTGGATTATCTCCTCATGTGTGGTTTTCGTCTCCGTAACTTTCATTTTCGATCGTTTCGTCGTGTTTTCTCGCTTCTTCCTTAGGATCGTCGATTTCGGAGTAAGTCATTCGTGACGGGCTTCATAACGGTCGTATCTTACTGTTAGATCAAGCCTAGGAGTCTTAGGAATCGATCCCGGAGCTCCGCGCTCCGTATCAGAACTTTTGGTGCTTATTAGCCGGTGTAAGAAGGGGCACTGACCGACTAGATGACGATCCAGTCGGTCGGCAATCCTTCTTGAACCGACTAGTTGGCTTTCTAAATTATTCAGGAGTTACTGTTTATCGTTAGTCGGTCTAAGAAGGTTGGTTGACCGACTAGGTTGCAAACTAGTCGGTCAGCAATGCTTCTTTAACCGACTAACTCTTCAACTTATTTTTGGTATCAATAATGTTCACCCTTAGTCGGTCTAAGAACGTTCACCGACCGACTAGATGTCAAACTAGTCGGTCAGTAGTTGTTCATCGACCGACTAAATCTAAATCCTATTTTTGTTCAGAAGCTACTGTTTACACTTAGTCGGTCTGCGTTGGTCGACCGACCGACTAGTTCCCAAACTAGTCGGTCAGTGGTTGTTCTTTGACCGACTAACCAGTGCTGTAAACCCTAGTTTTGCCCTAGCCGCCACCAAACTCTATAAATACCCCTCCAAACATTTTCCTCTTCTCCCTCACGACCTAAAACCCTAATTTCTCCCCCATTGAGCCCCCATCTTCCTCAAGCCATAAATCCTTCATCCCAAGCTCATCCCCCATCATCTAAACCCTCCCTTGTCACAACCTATCTCTCATCTTCCCCAAACCTTCATCAAAACCCCAAAATCCACCTCCAAACCCATTTCTCCAGATTTTTCCCTCATTTCCAGATCTGAGCCGGATCGTTCTTCCGTTGCCGTGGTTGCTCGGCATCGCTCCTCCGCCTCTTCACGGTAATACTCGATTCCTTTAGTTTTAGCATAACCCCCATTGACATGTGTGAAACCCTAATAAAATGGATTATTAGAAAGTTAGGATTCTAATAAGAAATCGATTTATAATCATTGTTCTAATGATTGTTTTGCCATAACAGCGATCTATTCCGTAGTTAGCTTGTGACGATATTCATTGCTCGTCAACCCCGGTATCAGGCAAGTGAAACTTGCAACTCTTGAATTGGGCCATGTCTTAGGCCATTTCCCTTGCTTTAGCGTAAAAGAGGCTAGACGGGGAAAGGATAGCCGTCTAGACGCCTTTGACCTAGCTTGACAACGAAGCTTGGTCCGTCACCCTCATCATGCTTGTATGTCACATTTACTTTAAATTAACGGTACGCGAATATGTTCATGTCATTGCATTTTGCCTGTCACGTTTAAATTCAATTAACGGTACGCAATTATCTGTTCCTGGCATTGCATATTGATTTGTCATCATGATTGTGTAGCACACGCTACAATGCTATTATTTTCCTGGCTCGTGTTCCAGAAGCGAGCCCTGTAGTTGGAAACCCCAACGCTCGACACATATGGGTGGGGTAAGAGATAAGCGGCCACCTGAGCCCCGAGTTGGCCTGATCCGCCACTTCGGCCAGCAGGCGAAATCTCTAGTGTACAAGTGATTAATAGTGATAGAGATAAGCGGCCTGAGCCACGAGCTGGCCAGCAGGTGGACTCTCTATGCACTAAGTGATAAGTGATAAGTGATAAGTGATAAGTGATAAGTGATTAGTGATTTGGTAGCTTTTGCTACATCGTGCGTGCTTGCCTCTCTTTTAAACTGTTGCATCATACTTAACTGCCATGTTATTGCTTAATATTACAATTGCTAGGTTGTTAGTTACTTTTGGTTTCCTTGCTCAAGTCTTTTAGACTTGCTGACATGTGCCCCTTTCTCTTTTGGGTGACGCATGTTAGACCTTGAGCCCGAGTTACTCGATGAGGGTGAGGTGTTTGCGGACGCCGAGCTTGCGCCCGTGTTGGACGAGGACTTCGTAGACACTGGAGATCAGTCTTAGTGTCTACGTCTAGTTTTGTTAGATCTTTTGGGTTATCGGTGCGTGGCACCTAGTTTGATACTCTGTTATATTCGCCTTTTGTTTGGCCTTGTTCTGGGCCTTTAGACTCTTTCTTTTAGCCTGGTGGCTTTTCTGTGATGTTGAATATTTTGTGGACAAACTGTGGGATTGGTATTTCATATCCGTCTCATATTATTATCATTATTATTGTTGTTTCGTTTGCAATTACAGGGACCTGCTTATACTAAATTTACGCTTATCAGGCGTGCAGCTTCACAGCTCCACGTTTGAGCGGACCTTCTCACGTCTCGCCTCCATTTAAGGGAAGCGGGTCGTGATAGGTTTTAGTGGTGGCCCATGCAGGTCCTTCTGTAACTGCAATTATCGGGATGACGATAATAATACAAGATTGTCCAACAAATAAGTTCGACATCTGAGCCCTAAGCTATGAGTCTAATTGTTTCGTTTTCTGTGTCATTAGATGGCAGGAAGGCGAATCACCCGTGGTGGTGGTAGTGGTGCGCCCCCTCATGACGAGGAGCCTGAGCGGGAGCCCACTAACGGAGAGATGATGCGGATGATGTTGCAGATGATGCAGGTTCAGCAGGGTGTGCTTCTGCAGGTACAGAATGCTCCGATGGCTCGAGCTGCTCGGGTGGTGGAAGCCCCTCGCCCTGAGCCCGGGGCGAAGCAGTTCAGAGAGCTGGGTCCTGCATATTTTGATGGAACCAAAGGTCCACTAGCTGCTAATGAATGGATGAGGAATATCGAGGACAATCTGAAGATGTCCAAGGTCAACGAAGTTAGTTGGGTTGACTTGGCGAAGCGCCAGCTGAGGGATAACGCTAGGAATTGGTGGGATGCTGAAGAGAAGATGTTGGAGAAGCCGATCGTCTAGGCTACCTTCAAGGCCAGATTTGAGGGTGAGTTCTTTTCGAAAGCTGCCAGGGAAGAGATGCTGCAGCGTTTTATCGATTTGAAGCAAGGAAGCTCGTCGGTGGACCGATATCACCAAGAGTTTATGAGGCTGAGTCGGTTTGCACTAAAGATGGTGCAGGACGCTGAGGAGAGAGCTCAGAGGTTCCTGCAGGGACTTGCTTCAGAGCTCCAGAGTTTTGTGACCTCTTCTGACCGTGAATCTTATCAGAAGGTTCTAGTAGTAGCCAAGAGGCAGGAGCTGCTCGTGAACCAGAGGAGGGGGTCTATTGTTGGTGCTGGGAAGAGGCCTGTGGAACAGGCGAGGGCTGTGGTTAGACCTGGATTCAGGCCGAACCAGCCTGTTCAGTTTAAGAGGCCAGGAGGGCCCGTTCGGAGGACTTGCCATTTCTGTGGCAAGGATGGCCATATCAAGGAATCGTGTAAGAAGTTCTTGGGGCAATGTATTGCCTGTGGAGATCCCGCCCATGTTCTCAGGGAGTGCCCGAGGTTGAAGCAGCCTTGGAAGGCACCTATTGCTGCCCCGTCGTTGCAGCAGAGAGCCCCGGTGCCCGCTGGTCGTGGGGTACCCCTTGTTCCGCAAGGGCATGCCTTTCGGCAGGCGGTTCCACCAAGGAGGTAGGCATTTCTGATGACCGAGGAGGAGGTTTTGGCCATGGATGAGGTCATTGCAGGTAACTTCCAATCTAGTTGTTCCTTCCCTAATTAGTTGATTGTTAAAATTATGTTGGATGCTTGTGTATGATGTTGCTAGAGTAAGATTTGATTGATTAGACTGTTTGTTAGGTGTGGTTTTGGTTTGCACGTTCCCTGCCCGAGTCCTCTTTGACTCAGGTGCGTCGATGTGTATTTTGGCCCAGAGCTTCGTGGAGAAGCATTCCTTGTCGACGTCCCCTCTCTCCAAGAGTTGGAACATCGTTACAGGGAATGGAGTAGTCACGGTGCATCGTGGGTGCAGTCCTTGCTCTGTGGTGGTTTGTGGACATGAGCTTTATGCTGATTTTATTGTCCACAACATCACCAACTACGATGCGGTCTTTGGGATGGATTGGCTTGCGAGCTTCTATGCTACGATCGACTGCAGGAGGAAGAAGGTGGTGTTCGAGATTCCCGGACATCCGGTGTTTGAGTTCAGCCGTGGTAGCAGTTCGCTTGGTCCTGTCAGATTTTGGGCCAAGCCGGTGGGGGTTGTGGCTATGCAGATGGAGATGGAGTGGCCAGCTGTGGTGCGAGATTTTGGCTACGTCTTCCCCGAGGAGATGTCTGGTTTTCCACCTGATCGAGCTCTAGAAATTTCTATTGATCTTGTTCCGGGAGCGCAGCCGATTTCGAAGGTGCCGTATCGTATGGCACCTGTAGAATTAGAAGAGTTGCGGAAGCAGTTGGATGAGCTTTTGCAGAAGGGTTATATCAATCCTAGTGTGTCTCCGTGGGGAGCACCGGTGTTGTTGGTGAAGAAGAAGGATGGTTCACGTCGTATGTGCGTGGACTATCGGGAGTTGAATGCGGTGACCATCAAGAATAAATACCCGTTGCCTCGCATCGATGATATTTTTGATCAGCTTGGAGGTTCGAGGGTGTTTTCTAAATTGGATTTGAGGAGTGGTTACCATCAGTTGAAGGTGAAGAAGGGAGATGTTTCGAAGACAGCGTTCAGGACGAAGTATGGACACTATGAGTTTGTGGTTATGCCTTTCGGCGTAACTAACGCACCCGCAGTTTTCATGAATCTGATGAACCTGATTTTCTACGACTTTTTAGATAAGTTTGTTGTTATCTTTATTGACGACATTCTGATCTACTCGAAGTCGGAGGAAGAGCATGCCTCGCACTTGAGGATGGTATTGGAGATTTTGAGGAAGCATCGGTTGTATGCTAAGTTTTCGAAGTGCGAGTTCTGGCTGGATAGAGTAGCTTTTCTCGGGCATGTGGTGACTGTCGATGGTATTTCTGTGGATCCCGAGAAGATTAGGGTCATCAGGGAGTGGCCCGTTCCGTCGTCAGCTTCCGAGATCCGGAGTTTCCTTGGTTTGGCGGGATATTATTGTCGTTTCATTAAGGACTTTTCCCGTATTGCCGAGCCGATGACCAGATTGACGCGGAAGGATGTACCTTTTGTTTGGTCGGGTGATTGTGAGAGTGCTTTTGGTGTTCTGAGAGAGCGTCTGACGACTGCCCCTATTCTTGTTGTGCCTGATCGCAGCGGTGGATTTGAGATCTTTTGTGATGCTTCTGGCAAGGGTCTCGGTTGTGTGTTGCATCAGCACGTGCATGTTGTGGCTTATGCGTCTCGTCAGCTCAAGGTTCATGAGAAGAATTACCCGACGCATGATTTGGAGTTGGCTGCCGTGGTATTTGCTCTTAAGATTTGGAGGCACTTCCTGCTGAGTGAGAAAGTGAAGATTTTCACCGATCACAAAAGCTTGAAGTATATTTTTACTCAGAAGGAGCTCAACATGTGACAGCGTCGATGGTTGGAGCTTATGGCAGATTATGAGATTGATTTGCAGTATCACCCTGGCAAGGGGAATGTGGTTCCAGATGCTTTGAGTAGGCTTCCCGCGGTGATGATGTTGACCTCGCAGTGGAGATTACAGCAGGATTTTTGCGAGTCTGGTGTGGAGATTGTCCTTCCTGGGAAGGATTCGTCGTTGATGTACATGCAGGTGCAGTCAACGATCGTGGATCGGATTAAGGCGAGTCAGGCCGGAGATCCGAAATTGGTAAGGATTCGAGGGCAGGTTGAAGCAGGTCTGCGGACTGACTTTTTTATTCATGAGGATGGCTTGCTGAGGTTTGGAGCCAGGCTGTGTGTGCCAGCTGGGGATATTAGAGAGGAGTTGATGGTGGAGGCACACAGTTCGCCGTATTCTGTGCATCCTGGTGGCACCAAGATGTACCAGGATCTTCGTTTGAATTTTTGGTGGCATGGCATGAAGAGGAGTGTGGTTCGGAGTGTGGCCAAGTGTTTGGTTTGCCAGCAAGTGAAGACGGAGCATCAGCGTTCGGCCGGGTTGCTGCAACCGCTTCCGATTCCGGAGTGGAAATGGCAACACATCACTATGGATTTCATGACTGGACTGCCTCGGAGTCCGAAGCAGAATGACGCGATTTGGGTGATCGTAGATCGATTGACCAAATCCATGCACTTTATTCCGTTCCGAGTGGGACAGTCCACTGAGACGCTAGCAAGGAGATACATGGAGGTAAAATTCTTTTACTCTCCGTTTTATGTCCTTTTCCTAGTTTGGATAGTGATGTAGCGTGAAACGTGCAGGAGGTCGTGCGACTTCACGGAGTCCCCGTGAGTATCGTGTCTGACAGAGACACGAGGTTCACATCTCAGTTCTGGCAGAGTTTACAGAAGAGTTTGGGTACGCGTCTGAGTTTCAGCACGGCGTACCATCCGCAGACGGATGGCCAGTCCGAGAGGACGATTCAGATTTTGGAAGACATGCTGAGAGCGTGCATGTTGGATTTCAAGGGTTCGTGGGAGGACCATCTACACTTGGTAGAGTTCTCTTACAACAACAGCTTCCAGGCGTCTATTGGCATGGCGCCTTTCGCCGCTTTGTATGGGAGGAAATGTCGATCGCCATTGAGTTGGGATGACGTTGGTGATCGGGAGCTGTTGGGACCTGAGATGATCGTGGAGGCCGTGGATATCGTCAGGAATATTCGGGAGAGGTTGAGGATTGCTCAGGACCGTTTTAAGCATTGGGAGGATGCTAAACGCCGTCCTTTGGAGTTTCAGCCGGGCGACCATATGTTTCTGAGGATTTCCCTGAATCGTGGAGTGATTCGTTTTGGGAAGCGAGGGAAGTTGAGCCCGCGATACATTGGACCATTTGATGTTTTGGAGAGGGTCGGCGAGGTAGCTTATCGCTTAGCCTTGCCGCCATCTTTGGAAGGATTCCATGATGCTTTCCATGTGTCGCAGCTTCGTCGATACATTAGCGATCCATCTCATGCGGTGGATTTTTCGGAGATTACCGTTCGTCCCGATATGACGTATGACCAGCATCCAGTGCAGATTCTGGACAGGCGTCAAAAGTCACTTCGAAACAAGGTCGTCGATCTTGTTAGAGTGATGTGGCGGCACGGTTCGCCTGGAGAGTCCAATTGGGAGAGAGAAGATGAGATGCGAGAGCGTTTCCCACTTTTGTTTCCAGACACGTGAGTGTTTGGGAATGCCGAGGACGGAATTTTTCTTAAGTTGGGGAGGATGTAACGACTGGTTTTCATGTATCTGGATTTATTATATTATAATATATGTTTTGGTGGATTATCTCCTCATGTGTGGTTTTCGTCTCCGTAACTTTCATTTTCGATCGTTTCGTCGTGTTTTCTCGCTTCTTCCTTAGGATCGTCGATTTCGGAGTAAGTCATTCGTGACGGGCTTCATAACGGTCGTATCTTACTGTTAGATCAAGCCTAGGAGTCTTAGGAATCGATCCCGGAGCTCCGCGCTCCGTATCGGAACTTTTGGTGCTTATTAGCCGGTGTAAGAAGGGGCACTGACCGACTAGATGACGATCCAGTCGGTCGGCAATCCTTCTTGAACCGACTAGTTGGCTTTCTAAATTATTCAGGAGTTACTGTTTATCGTTAGTCGGTCTAAGAAGGTTGGTTGACCGACTAGGTTGCAAACTAGTCGGTCAGCAATGCTTCTTTAACCGACTAACTCTTCAACTTATTTTTGGTATCAATACTATTCACCCTTAGTCGGTCTAAGAACGTTCACCGACCGACTAGATGTCAAACTTGTCCGTCAGTAGTTGTTCATCGACCGACTAAATCTAAATCCTATTTTTGTTCAGAAGCTACTGTTTACACTTAGTCGGTCTGCGTTGGTCGACCGACCGACTAGTTCCCAAACTAGTCGGTCAGTGGTTGTTCTTTGACCGACTAACCAGTGCTGTAAACCCTAGTTTTGCCCTAGCCGCCACCAAACTCTATAAATACCCCTCCAAATGTTTTCCTCTTCTCCCTCACGACCTAAAACCCTAATTTCTCCCCCATTGAGCCCACATCTTCATCAAGCCATAAATCCTTCATCCCAAGCTCATCCTCCATCATCTAAACCCTCCCTTGTCACAACCCATCTCTCATCTTCCCCAAACCTTCATCAAAACCCCAAAATCCACCTCCAAACCCATTTCTCCAGATTTTTCCCTCATTTCCAGATCTGAGCCGGATCGTTCTTCCGTTGCCGTGGTTGCTCGGCATCGCTCCTCCGCCTCTTCACGGTAATACTCGATTCCTTTTGTTTTAGCATAACCCCCATTGACATGTGTGAAACCCTAATAAAATGGATTATTAGAAAGTTAGGATTCTAATAAGAAATCGATTTATAATCATTGTTCTAATGATTGTTTTGCCATAACAGCGATCTATTCCGTAGTTAGCTTGTGACGATCTTCATTGCTCGGCAACCCCGGTATCAGGCAAGTGAAACTTGCAACTCTTGAATTGGGCCATGTCTTAGGCCATTTCCCTTGCTTTAGCGTAAAAGAGGCTAGACGGTGAAAGGATAGCTGTCTAGACGCCTTTGACCTAGCTTGACAACGAAGCTTGGTCCGTCACCCTCATCATGCTTGTATGTCACATTTACTTTAAATTAACGGTACGCAAATATGTTCATGTCATTGCATTTTGCCTGTCACGTTTAAATTCAATTAACGGTACGCAATTATCTATTCCTGGCATTGCATATTGATTTGTCATCATGAGTGCGTAGCACACGCTACAATGCTATTATTTTCATGGCTCGTGTTCCAAAAGCGAGCCCTGTAGTTGGAAACCCCAACGCTCGACACATATGGGTGGGGTAAGAGATAAGCGGCCATCTGAGCCCCGAGTTGGCCTGATCCGCCACTCCGGCCAGCAGGCGAAATCTCTAGTGTACATGTGATTAATAGTGATAGAGATAAGCGGCCTGAGCCACGAGCTGGCCAGCAGGTGGACTCTCTATGCACTAAGTGATAAGTGATAAGTGATAAGTGATAAGTGATAAATGTTAAGTGATTAGTGATTTGGTAGCTTTTTCTACATCGTGCGTGCTTGCCTCTCTTTTAAACTGTTGCATCATACTTAACTGCCATGTCATTGCTTAATATTACAATTGCTAGGTTTTTAGTTACTTTCGGTTTCCTTGCTCAAGTCTTTTAGACTTGCTGACTTGTGCCCCTTTCTCTTTTGGGTGACACATGTTAGACCTTGAGCCCGAGTTACTCGCTGAGGGTGAGGTGTTTACGGACGCCGAGCTTGCGCCCGTGTTGGACGAGGACTTCGTAGACACTGGAGATCAGTCTTAGTGTCTACGTCTAGTTTTGTTAGATCTTTTGGGTTGTCGGTGCGTGGCACCTAGTTTGATACTCTGTTATATTCGACTTTTGTTTGGCCTTGTTCTGGGCCTTTAGACTCTTTCTTTTAGCCTGGTGGCTTTTCTGTGATGTTGAATATTTTGTGGACAAACTGTGGGATTGGTATTTCATATCCGTCTCATATTATTATCATTATTATTGTTGTTTCGTTTGCAATTACAGGGACCTGCTTATACTAAATTTACGCTTATCAGGCGTGCAGCTTCACAGCTCCACGTTTGAGCGGACCTTCTCACGTCTCGCCTCCATTTAAGAGAAGCGGGTCGTGACAGGTAGGCTCATGGTCGAGCCCGCCCAGGCGGGTCTTGACCCGACCTCATGAGCAGACAGGTTAGACCCGCCTGCTTGGCGGGCAGGTCCAGCTCGCCAAGCGGGCTTAACCCCTTTTATAGGCGGGTTCAGTTCGCCTAGCGGGTCTGGACCTGCCTGTCCAAGCTGGGTTGGGCCAGAACTGGGCTTTTGCCCAGTTTTGGCCTTTTGGGCTGTTTCTTGAGTTTTACAGCTCCAATTGAGCTGGTTTGCACACCGTTGGAAAGCATGATTCGAATGGGACTATCCCAAGAACTTTTGCAACTTATTTCTATGCTTTTAATATGCAAACTATTCTTGTAAACGTTTAAAATATATTTTCAATCCTTTTGCATCACATGCAATAATCCCTTATAGCATTCTACTAATGTTTAAAATCTTAAACCTTTTGCGACATCATTAAATCCCATTAAATCAAGAATTATCGTCACAAACTCTTTATGACTTCAATTATTCTCGTTCACCCGAGTGCACTCCTCCTGAACGCTTCCTTTTACTAAGATGCAAATCTCACTCAGTGTGAGACCCTACAGCCTGATCCTACTACAGGTTATGTCTCTAACCCTCTAGACCATGAGCAGCAGGTATCGCCCCTGTTTCGACATCATAATTACGTGATGGACCCATTGACATAATGTTGTTGGGATCACTCTGACTGTGTCATTGATGAATACCGCAGTTTTAGTCCCTTCGTCATAATAATGTCACTGCTTAGCCTAAGATATGGTAAAATGTTAACCCTACTAGCTTGTATTGGTCAGTATACATCGGTCTTTAGTATGACCATGTTGTACTACCTACAACATAACCCAACCGAGGTTTAGCACAATGAACCGTACTGAGCCCGTGACACTAACTTCCCTTAACAGAAGAGATGAATCATATCTTAGTCACCACTTACCTCGTAGCTTCAAGTGTTTCCCAACCAAAGACCTTTCAACAAGTAAAGACTCGAGACTAGATCATAGATCTAAGTGACACCATTCGCGCACAGGTTCGTACAATGACCTCAAGTCTAAAGGACCAACAAGCCTATCATCACTAGAGAGTTATCAATGACAATTTATTTAAAATTAACCACTTGATAACTTTTTATTGGGTCGTTCAGTGAACTCATTCTCTAACGAGCACCTACGTCTCGTCTCCGACTTTGCCAGGTCAAATGATTATGAGATCATCATTACCCTTTAGAATAAGACAAAGAAAGAATGGTCTATCCGATGTGCTGATATCCATTTCTCGACACATCTATGACCATGAACATTTTAAGACTCAAGTTCCTATAGGTCATTCATTTCCCATAATCGAGATCTACATCTAGATACATGTATGACCTTACTTTAAGACTAAGGAAATTATCTATGTATATAATAAATATATTAATCATACTAGGATAATTAGTACCATATATATATGGACAAGACGTATTCTAGGATAAATTACCTCGAGAGCATATATCTCCCTATATCCTCTTCATAGCCGAACCCAAATAAAAGCCTCCTCCTTGCGCAAGTTGCAAGCAACATCAATCCCTTGTGCAAAGCTCCATTTCCCATCCTATATTGCGCAAGCTTCTCCTCCTCAAAGCCAAAATCTCCTACATCTCAAACTCCATAGCCAAAGAAAAGATCTTAAAGAGGAGAGGGTCGGCCATCACAAAACCCTAGCAATCCCTATTGCTACAAGCTTACACATCTTCCTTCCTCAGTGCGCAACTAGCAACATACTCCATTGCCAAAGCTCCATAGTTCCTTCTCCCTTGCGCAAGCCTAAGTTCCAAGATTCATCAATTGAGCAAACACCCCTAGCAACAAGTTCTCTTCAACATCCTCAAGTTCTTCAAGGCCGCAACTTCTAAGGGTTATCTCTACATTGCGCAACTACACAAGGAAGGATCCTCATCATCATTGTGCAAGCATCCATGAGAAGTTCTTCAATATTGCGCAACTTCTTGGGGGTTCACAATCAAGGCCGCAACATCCAAGGCACACATCCTCCTAGGCCGCAAGTTCAACCAAGAGGGCTAGCACCAACTTGAGTTGCTGAGATCAGAGACTACATCATCGTCAGACTTGGTCTGACCTGAGCTGATTGACAAAGACGACTACACCTATACAAACTATGATTTCCTAAACTCTTTATTATTATATTTGTGTAGTAGTGTAGTGATCTTTGTTTGGGAAACTTTACCATACTTGTACTTTTGGGATCTTGTCTAGTTGGGGGCTAGACAAGTGTCACGACCCGCTCCCCAGGATACCCGATAAGTACGAATCCGTATCAGGTATTCCCAGAGCTACGGATGTGAAGAAGAAGGATGAGGAGAGAGAGAAGAGAAGTACTGCTCGTAACAAAAAACTCTGTAGGCCACTACACACGTGCTAGGAAGTATGGACAATGCTCCAACCAAACAGACAACACCGACAACACATAAACAACATAGAAATAATCAAAAGACAACAAATGAAACTAACTGATTTTTATTTATACATCCTCAATATCACATCATCTCTTTCTTTACATACAAACCACATATACGTCACCTCACAACTCTCATCAAACAAAACCCAAAAGGTACAATGCACTCTCAACTCATCTCACTGACCAACCCAAATCTCAACTTGCACAACTCTCATACAAGCTCTATTGCTTCAGCCCCTGCCACTGGTCTTGCTACCAAACCAAACCTGAAACCACAAGGTGGGACATGTCACAACGTGACCCAGTAGGAAGCCACACTACTCTATTACAGAATATTATGTTAATATTGATTTCTCTACTTACATGAAACAATTATTAAATTCACTACAGAATAATCATGACATACAAGTGCTGAAAGTAAAAAGAAACTGAGGAACACGACCTTCATAACCACAATTACAGATTAAATAGTTTAAAGTTTGACTTTTAGTTATTATTTGGAAACCCGAGTAAATCATAGGACGCTAAGGAGCCGGACTTCACCCAGGGTGGGTGAAAAGTGGTACCTCAACTAGTGACACGGGTACTGGAGGGGCCTCTCGTAACTCTCCACCCGAACTGGGCAAGGTAAAGGAGTGAGAAAAATCGTGGTTTTCACTGGGACAAATGGAGAAAACCGTCAATTACCGCATGGTGCATTACGAGTACACCACCGGCATCTCTAACTCTAGTCAACTCCCCCTTCTGGGAGTGACAAAGCGAGTGAGAAACTATCATCTGTCTGCTCCTTAACTCCTAAAATTTACCTGTGTTCCCCCAAAACCCAAAGTCTGGAATGTCACCTACCTCAAGGTAGACCGAGATTTCTAGGTTGTTACACTCTAATTTCTCGCTCTCAATTTATAAAATGAATTCATCGTGTCTTACATTTCGACGATCTCAGTTACCACATTCATTTCTTTCATTTCAACGATGTCGTATTTCAGCAACGACGATCACATTTCCATTTCATACCAAGATTATCACGATGCTCCATTCAATATAATAACTTCATGAAACATAAACTTTTAGCCACTAGCATAGAACCAGACATATCAATATTCAACATTGAATTTTCTTACTCATTAGCATGAAGCTTTAAATGAAATAAACATATAGTCATATGCATATTTGTATAACATGGAGCATACTAACAACTAACATATGAATATGACAATAGATTAACATATGAACATGACACCTATACTAGCATAAGATAAACATGGCTACAACTACACTAGTATATTAATATTTTGAATTCCTAACAACAAGATATTAATTAACATAATGTGACATACTAACATAATACTATTAAAACTCTAGCAAATGGACTTTAACCTGGCATATAGACACAATGAATATTCAAACAGCTTAAGGATATTAGTATGGCGTATGGACATACTAGTGAAGCAATTGCATATTAACATACTAATGAAACATGACATAATTAATGACATACTAACATGCTAAATGGAACATGGCATACTAACAAAATTAATGACATATTAAGATGCTAAATGAAACATGGTATACTAACATAACTAATGACATATAACATACTAAATGAAACATGGTATAATTAATGGCATGCTAACAATTAATATCTGAACACTTTAACATGGCATGTGGACATAGAAATACTAATTCTAGCATATGAACACTTCTTGACTAAAACATGCATACAACCATGGCTTTTTAACATATCTTTACTAACATGACATTATTGAACCTTAATTGTACTACAAATTTCATGAGAATGAGCCTTTTACTACTAATAACATAGCATGTCAAATACTACAAATTTCATGAAAGTAAATTGGTTACTACAATTTAACAATCTACCAATTTAATGAACATTTTAACATACTACCATTTCATACTGCAAACTTTTAAACTAACATACTACAATTTTGCATAATGACATGCATGTGATTTAAATTAATCATGTCATACTAGCTATAACATATTTTTTAGCATGTCAAAATAATATGATCTCAAATACAATTTTAATTAAAAATCATAAGTTTTTGACTATTTACATAATAACATGCACATGGGAAAAATTATGATACATAGGCAATAAATCTCTAAATTCTTACCATTATCAAGTACATCATCTAATAAAAGTAAAGGAGGTACATGGAGCATTACATGGTATACTAACATGTAACATGTAGCTGTTGAGTATTGGTGTTTCATACCAATCTTATTTTGATGATGATCACAACATTATGTTGTTGCTAATGACTCTCATGTTTTAGTCTCTCAGTTTTATTTCAAGAATATCTTTCTTGGAGACTAATCACTTGGTGCAAGGATGGACATCAATGGGAGAAGAGCCAAAGCTTGGACTCAAGGAGTGTCAAAGCTTGGAGATGATGGAGAGCAATCAAGGCATCAAGATTGAAGACTTAGACTCTAAGGAAAGCATTGTAATCCATGAAATTTACTTTATTGCTTTCTCTCTCTTTTGAGTCTAGGATTAATGTAATGCCTTGTTAGATGGTTTACTCATTCATGCATATGCATTTAACCATCTTAGTGAGCCTTAGGATTATCATAGAATCCAACCCAATTGGTTCACTTTGTTGAAAGACTCATTTGGAGTATTTGGCTTTCCATCAGTCGCCTGCTGAAGGAAACACAGTCGACAGGGTGATTTCCAGTCGCCTGTAGATCCTTCTACAGTCACCTGATATGCACAGCTCAAGTCAACATTTCAATTGACTCAAACTTGAGCTTTATGCACAGTCGACTAATGGTCAGTTTACAGTCGCCTGTATATTTATAGTCACTTGTAGATTGGTCATCAGTTGCTTGTATAGCGTAAGTGCATTCTCTGAATCTCTCTGTTGTTTCTCCATCTTATACAGCAGATGACTGGTTAAGGTTTTACACGCCTAACTAATAAACAGTCGACTGTATTATTGACATCAGTCGCCTGGGTGCTTAACTGGAGAAAGAGTGCTGCTCTCTGTTTCATTCCATCCCCTACAGCAGTCGCCTGCTGAAGGATTAACAGGTGCCTGTCGTGTTTATCATCGACTGTATTGAATTCATCAGTCGACTATCCTAGCTCAGATTATATCCGTTGGATATTTTTTAGCCGTTGATCAGTCGACTGTCTTTTGATCATCAGTCGACTGTTCCTATCGTTTTCGACCAGTTTCTAGCCATTGCAGAATTGATTCTTTGGCTGTTTTCTTGGGTTTTGGGGTTTTATTAGGGTTCCTATATATATGAGTTTGCTTCTATCTCTTATACTTCTTGATGCTTTTGAATATCTCAAGAGATCTATAAGCAACTCACAAACTCCCTCAATTCCCTCATAAGAGCTCTCATTCATCTTCATGCATTGAAGTCCAGCTAAAGGGAATTCATCTAAGTACTTTCAAGCATATCTCAACACTTGGAGATCCTCTTCCATGTCTTGCATCCATTCATGAGTAAGCATCTCAAGGCATATGTAAGAGTATTTACTTTACTTGGTGTAATTTGTGTCTCTAAATCTCTTTGTGGGAATTAGATCTTTCTCTCTTTGTGGGAGGTTGTCTCTTTGTGGGACTTAGGATATTCTCTTTGTGGGAATAACTCTCTTTGTGGGAGTAACTCTCTTTGTGGGAGTTTAGTGTCCTAGTGTAGGGCTAACCCTAATTCTCTGAGTGGGAGTTAGTGATTCTCTGTATGGGAGTCTTGATCCTCGTGTAGGATTGGTTGGGTCCTTGTGTAGGGCATAAATCCTCTTTGTGGGGTATCTCCTTATGAGATTTGTACTCACTTCTCTGTGAGGGATTATAGTGAATATTGGTGTGGATGGATGCATCCAAGTTTGGGGAACCAGGGTAAAACTTTGTGTTTCCGTTTGGATTGATTGTGCCTTTTAATTCCTCTTGCATTTATAATTCCGCATTTGCAAGTTAAATTTTAATTGGAAAATTTTATTGCCATTACACTATTCACCCCCCTCTAGTGTGTGTTGTTAGTTTTGCAAGGGTAAGACGATCCTTACAATTGGTATCGGAGCATAGGGTTATAGCAAACTGCAACCATGGCATTCAACGCCTCATCCGCGTCTCATAAAGAAGGTCATTCAACCATTCGACCCCCGCTCTTCAACGGAACCAACTATCCTAGTTGGAAGATCAGGATGATGGTCTATTTGAAGGGTCACGACCTTTGGGACATTATAGAGTCGCCTTTTGAGGAGCCTACTTCACCCGCGGCCTCGAGAACTAAAGCGGAGAAGGATTTGATCAGAGTCAATCCTAGGGCCATGTGTGTACTCCATTGCGCCCTTACTCTAGATGAGTTCGATCGCATCTCCATATGCAAATCGGCCAACAATATTTGGCATACTTTGGAGATCTCTCATGAATTGCTTCTTCAGCATAAGGAGGAAGTTCAACCAACCAAGCCCGAGAAGGAAAAGGGGGTTGCACTCCATGTTGAGAAGGAGTCATTCAAGTGGAAAAAGAAGTTCCATCAAGATACTCCTGTTGGATATGGAAGACGTTTGTACACCCTTGTGGGGGATGTACGAGGGATTACGGACCTCGAACGTTGCGTACACGAAGTCGTGTGCAAAGGGAATCTGTTCCCTTGCGGAGAGGATCTCTGGATGAGCGGGAAAGTCGCATTATATATGCATAAGTGCATGCGACATATGGCTAATAAAGGGGGAATATCTTAAGCTTATGGTGTACCATGCATATGGTACAACTTAAGCTTATAATGTGCCATGTATCATGGTACACCTTAATTAAGTTGTTCCAAAGGAACAACTTACCCTAAAATAACTACCTTGGGGGCTATAAATAAGACCCAAGGGTATCCATTTTCCTTACACTTTTTGCATGAAATTCATGCATGCATCTTCTTCATAGCGAAGCTCTGCAGAAATATTTCCTCTCCCTCCATCCAAGTTCTTAATCTAAAATAGAGATTTAGATTGTGGATTTAGTAGCCTTACTCCGTTCGTGAGTAGACTCGATCTGTCGTGGCGAATCCGAAGGCGAAGTTCGTAGACTACCGTGCAGCGTACGCAAGCGTAAGTTTACACTTCATATTATCGATCCTAACTCTGTTTTGGACAGGATCCTACATTGGTATCAAAGCCATATGGGTTCGCCCCGGTCAATCCACCGCCCCGTCGAAACTACGAACGAGTCGTTGTCTTTTTCACGAATGGGTCTCCTACTATTACGGATATAGTAGGAACGCTTCGTGACGGAGAGAACGCAGCGGTTGTTCTTTTCACGTTAGGGTCTCCTATCATTACGGATATGGTAGGAACTCTCCGTGACGGGAAGAACCGACCGTTCACGTAGTACGTTATTCATTTTTGGCACACGGCCATTAGGAAATAAATAATTTCTCGACGAACGGGTGCTTCATCGACGAACAGGTGCTTCATCGAGGAAGATGATGGAAGTTATTTCCATCGGGTAAGAGGAAAATTTGGTGCATGTGCACCATGGCCAAATGGGCTATGAAGGCCATGCACCCCCTCTCCCCATGCGGAGGGGGTTGGCTACGGCCAATAACCACCGGCGACCACCCCATCAAGGGGGAGGAATGAGTGCGGCAACCCCATTTAAAGGGGGTGGCCGGCCATGGCCAAAGGGGCCATGGCCGGCCAACGCCGAATGGCCTTGGCCATGACCGGCCATGGCCAAGCCATGGCCGGCCATGGCCAGGCCGGCAGTGGCCGGCCAAGGCCAGGCCGGCAGTGGCCGGCCTTGGCCAAGCCCTGCCGGCCAGGCCGGCCCTGGCAGAGGCCAGGCCGGCGCCCTGGCCACTTCCAGGGCCAGGCCGGCCCTGGCAGTGGCCAGGGCCGGCCTGTCGGCCCTGGCAGAGGCCAGGGCCGGTGCCCTGGCCTCAGGCCAGGGCCTGGCCGAGGCCAGGGCAGGAGCCCTGGCCCCGGCCAGCGGCCTGCCGGCCCTGGCAGAGGCCAGGGCCGGCGCCCTGGCCTCAGGCCAGGGCCTGGCCGAGGCCAGGGCAGGAGCCCTGGCCCCGGCCAGCGGCCAGGCCGCCCTGGCAGAGGCCAGGCCGCCCTGGCAGAGGCCAGGGCCGGCGCCCTGGCCTCAGGCCAGGGCCTGGCCGAGGCCAGGGCAGGAGCCCTGGCCCCGGCCAGTGGCCTGGCCGGCCGGCCCTGGCAGAGGCCAGTGCCTGGCCGGCCCTGGCCGAGGGGTCCAGGGCCCCTGGCCGGATAGGGCAGAGGCCCTGGCCGGCCCTTGGCCAAGCCCCGGCCAGGGCAGAGGCCCTGGTCGGGAGAATTTGCATTTCGAAAATTGGTCGACCAATTTTGTGTTTTTGGTCGACCAATCTGGCAGAAGGTCTGAGTCGGCTGCAAATTTGTCAACTGACCCATACGGGGTGACAAAGGGCATTGGTCAAACTCGAATGTGTCGATTAGCCCATACGGGGCTAACCACAGTGCCGACTAGTTCATACGGGACTAACGTTTTAATGAAGTTTTTCATTGGGCTCTACTCCTTGAAGACTAGCCATAGTGCTCTACTTCATGCGAGATTAGCCAAGTCATTGTGCTCTACTCTACGGAGATTAGCCAATGTACTTATGAAATTGTGCTCTACTCCTTGAAGATTAGCCTTAGTGCTCTACTTCATGAGAGATTAGCCAAGTCATTGTGCTCTACTCTACGGAGATTAGCCAATGTATTTTAAATTCGTTTTGAAAAATACGTTTTCAAAAACGCTTTTCCGCTGCAAAGTACTATAAGAGTACTAACATTTGATAAAGTGAGGGAGAAATATTGAAAGTTACTCTAGATGGTGATTGGAAACATAGTGACCTTTCCAATTCTAGAGTAACATCTTCAATATTTTTCGAAAGTAACTTATCAAATGCTCATTTTCCGCTGCTAGTACTATAAGAGTACTATTGTTTGATAAGTGATGGGGGAATATTGAAAGTTGTTCTAGATGGTGATTGGAATCATAGAGACCTTTTCGATTCTAGAACAACATCTTCAATATTTTTCGAAAGTAACTTATCAAATATAATATAATTCCAAGTGGGATTTGAATTTTTAGAACTATCCAAATGGGATACTCTATTATCATTTCAAGTGGGAGTTATATTTTAAGAATTTTTTATGCAATGTTTTTGATCGAACCTTCGGTTTTGTGTCTTTTGCAGCATTTTAAAAGTAAAATGTCTTCCACTTCAAAGAATATCGTCGCTGAGTTAAACAAAGGTGAAAAACTCGACGGCGATAATTACAAACTTTGGTCCATTAAGATACAATACGTTTTAGAGGAGCAAGAAGTGCTCGAAACTCTAAAGAACGTAATGATTGAACCCGAGTTGGGCACTACGGCCCAACACCGAAGAGACAAGGAAGCTTTTGATGCTTGGTCTCGGAAGAATAAGATAGCGCGCATTACGTTATTAAGCAGTATGGCTGATGACATAATGCGCATCTTCCGAGAACATGACCTAGCCATGGACATATGGTCCAAGCTAGAGGAGAAGTTCGGTGGCACATCGGTGTCCAAACTTCGCGCCTTAACTATAAAGTTCGATACATATAAGAAACGTCCAGATCATTCCATGGGGAAACATCTGCGACATATGGCGAACCTTATATCAGAGTTAAAGGACGCAGGTCATGTGCTCACGGATGAGCAACAAATCCAAGCAGTCATACGTTCCCTACCAAATGGGTGGGATCAGATGAAGATGCATCTCACTCATAATGAGAGCATCAAGACCTTCAACGATGTTTCCAAGCACCTCGAATTAGAGGAAGAGCGGCTTGCAGCTGCCAAGCCAGGTGCAGAAGTGCACATGGTTGCTAGTTCCTCACACGGGGGAAAGAAACGTAAAGATCGTTCGAAGTCTTCTAATGAACGTAATAAGCAACCTGAGTCTACCAAGGAACCCAAACATAAGGGTGGGCACAAGAAATGGCACAAGAAGAAAGACTTGAAAAGGATCAAGTGCTTCAAGTGCAACAAGCTCGGTCACTATGCTCGTTCGTGTACGAGTGGAAGTGACGAGGTAACTTGTAATACTAGTTACATATGTGTTTCTAGTTCACTATTTCTTGTGGAATCTAATCCATTTTGGGATAATTGATTCAGGTGCCACCGACCACATAGCAAAAGACAGACGGTCCTTCGTGGAGTATCACCGGATACCCCAAGGAATGAAATGGATCAATGTAGGAAACAACTCACGTGTTGTAGAGAAAGGCGTTGGGAATTACAAGCTAGACTTGGACAACGGCCACACTCTCCTACTTTATGATGTTCTCTTCATTCCATATATTCAAAGGAATATTAATACTGTGGTCAATTTTATGGGTCTTGGTTATAGTTGGTTCTTCATGATTGTAATATGGACCTATTTTGTAATAATTTTTTTTATTGGTTCTGGGTTATGTATTTCAAAGGATTTCTTGTAATAAGTACAATATATGATTCCTCATGTAATGAAAATTTCCTTGTGACAAATTCTTTGACTAATGAGTCTAATATAATTTGTTGGCACACAAGGTTTGGTCATATTGGACCAACGCGTATGGATAGATTTGCCAAACGTGGCCTTCTATCAAATGTTTCAAAGGTTGAAAAGTCGACCTGCGAACATTGCCTTGTGGGGAAATCTTGTCGCAAGCCGTTTTGGAACCAGCACAAGGGCCAAGGTTCCATTACAGCTTATCCATTCGGACATATGTGGTCCGATGAATGTCAAGACAAGACGCGGGAAGTCCTATTTCATCACTTTTAATTGATGATTTCACCCGATTCGGTCATATCTATTTGATATCCCACAAAAGTGAAACCACTAAACCTGCTTTAAAAACTATATGAGTTTAGTGGAGAATCAATTAGATCGCAAGATTAAGGTCGTGCGAACCGATAGGGGCGGTGAATATCAATCAACAAGTTTAAAGGAACTTTGTGATGAAAAAGGCATAGTACATCAGGTAACTATGCCTTATACTCCTCAACAAATTGGTGTTGCAGAAAGGAGGTATAGGACTTTAATGAAAAATGGTCCGTTCAATGATGGCGCAAGCTAACTTGCCAATCACCTTTTGGGGTGATGCATTATTGACAACCGTTTTCATTTTAAACCACGTACCCTCGAAATCAGTTAGCTCCACTCCTTATGAGTTGTGGAACCAAAGGTCTCCTGACTTAAACATTTTACCTTGAGTTTGTGCATTCAACGCACATATTTCCTCCCATAAGTATGGAAAACTTGGGCCATGGGGAAGGAAATGTATCTTTAAACGATACGCATTAAACTCCAAAGGTTATGTTTTTATTAGTCAGGAAGACAATGGTGTGCTAATTGAGTTTGAGTCGAGGGATGTCACTTTCTTGGAAAACGAGTTTCCAAGACAGGGCGAGATAAGTCAGGACTTATCTCTATTTGAGATTTGTGATCAAGAAGGATTACCTCATTCGAGTGGGAGAATTCTTGGTGAAAACGAAAATAAAATACTTTTCAACCTTCACCAATGGATTATACGAATGACGATTATCCTATTCCATACGGGAATAATGATCCAAGTGGGAGCAATTCTAACAACATTTCAAGTGGGAGTGATATTAGAATTGATCTAAATTCGAGTCAACAAGGACTTGAAGAATCTCAAATATACCACATCATGCCCTGCAAAAGACAAATGGATGGAAGCGATGAAGGAGGAATTGAAATCCATGAAAGTTAACCAAGTCTGGGACTTAGTTAACTCACCCAGAGGACATAGAGCAATTGGGAACAAATGGGTTCTCAAGATCAAGCATAAGGCTGATGGCTCTATAGATAGATATAAAGCTCGCCTTGTCGCGAAAGGTTTTACGCAACAGGAAGGGATAGACTACGAAGAGACCTTCTCACCTGTTGTGCGTTTTACCTCGATTCGCCTGATTCTGGCAATGGTAGCTTGCTTATACCTCGAATTACATCAGATGGATGTAAAGACTGCCTTTCTCAATGGAGAATTGGACGAGGAGATCTATATGGAACAACCAACAGGGTTTGTAAAAGAAGGAAACGAACATAAGGTTTGTAAACTTTGTAAGTCCATATATAGTCTTAAATAATCCTCGAGGCAATGGTATATACGATTTCAAGAAATTGTCTTATCAAATGGATTTTCCATACTTGATGAAGATAACTACGTATATATCAAGAGGATTAAAAGCAAGCATGTTATTATGTCTCTATATGTAGATGACATTTTAATAGCCAGAAATGACAAGGGCTTTGTGATGAGTATCAAGGCTTGGCTTTCATCAGTATTTGAGATGAAAGGCATAGGAAAAGCCGCATATATCCTTGGAGTTAAGATTTCAAGGAATCGTTCGAAGAAACTTCTTTCTCTTTCACAGGAGACTTATATAAAGAAGGTTCTAGAACGATTTAATATGCAGGACTGCAAGTCCATTGATATTCATATAAGCATATGCGATAATTTATATCTGGAATCATGTCCAAAGAACCAAAAGGAAAAGGAAATTATGGAAAAAGTTCCATATTCCAGTGCAGTTGATAGTCTTATGTACGCTATGGTATGTACGAGACCGGACATCTGCTTTGCCGTTGGAAATGGTAAGCTGTTACCAATCCAACCCAGGGCAAGAACACTGGAAAGCGGTTAAGAGGATAATGCAGTATCTTAAAGGAACTGCAGGTTTGCAAAAGACTATGATAAAACCAAGAAGGTAGACATAAGGTACATATCTACGCATGAGATGATAGAGGATCAGCTTACGAAAGCAATCCCCAGAAATGTGTTTTATAAACACTTATCATCCCAAGGATTGCGTATGAGCTGAGTTGTACCAATATATATTCCCATGTCTAAGAAAGATCAAATTTAATAAAAGAATAAGTTCTTTTTCAAACATTGCATATGAATTTCTTAAGAAATGTTTGTGTACATTTTTGAAATCTCAGCTAAATTGTGTGTATGTCGGACAGATAAAGGTTGGCTCTCTCACATGAGCAACCGCCTTATCTTATCAGATGGATAAGATAGAGATGAGACTAGTTTAAAGTCAAAATCATTAGACAAATGATTTGGAGTCATGACTTAAACAAGATAGTCGAATGAAAGATCTGCATCATATGGATGCTTACAAAAGATCTGAGATCTGTATCACAAGGATATTTGAAAGAGATCTCGTAGGATTTTTTAAATCATATCTGTCTTATGCAGGATGAGAGTCCGTGAATATTTCACGAGTAGTAAGGGGACTCAAAAAGATAGGCACTGTGGTGTCTGATCTTTTCATCCGTACAACATCATTAAGACATACTCTCCATGGGAAAGGAGTGATGTTGTAATACGTGTTCATACCACGTATGCATTTCGACCACTGAGTTAGTAGCAATAGTGTTTGCTATTATGTGAGACTCAAAGGCCATACGGGTCTTAACTCTTACCCTCAAGGACTCCAATTGGTTCCTTTAGATTTGACGAGATGATCGCTATCTTAGTGTGTTACTAATGGGCTATGGTAATTCGGCTCGGCGGGGCACGTTAGAAAAGCGAATCAAGTCAAGATCAGAAGGTTCACAAGAAGAGGAAGATTGATTTCATATTTGCATTTAGACTTTAATGATTCAAAGCTGGCCAGCCAATTGTAATCCAGATGGGATTCAATTGTTGAATATAAAGTATAAGAAATGCGAAGAAATAATCTAGGGTAAAGCATGCGTTGAACTACTCAACTTTGCACCTTCGAGGTCGTTGTGTATCTCTAACAAGTGCACAACAACAGACTCTACGCGCATGACGGTCGCACGGTCTATTTCTCGGTATGATAGATGAAAGAACTAAGGGAAAGACGTTCTCTTACAATCCCCTCAAGTGTGAGTGGGAGATGTTGGATATGGAAGACGTTTGTACACCCTTGTGGGGGATGTACAAGGGATTACGGACCTCGAACGTTGCGTACACGAAGTCGTGTGCAAAGGGAATCTGTTCCCTTGCGGAGAGGATCTCTGGATGAGCGGGAAAGTCGCATTATATATGCATAAGTGCATGCGACATATGGCTAATAAAGGGGGAATATCTTAAGCTTATGTTGTACCATGCATATGGTACAACTTAAGCTTATAATGTGCCATGTATCATGGTACACCTTAATTAAGTTGTTCCAAAGGAACAACTTACCCTAAAATAACTACCTTGGGGGCTATAAATAAGACCCAAGGGTAGCCATTTTCCTTACACTTTTTGCATGAAATTCATGCATGCATCTTCTTCATAGCGAAGCTCTGCAGAAATATTTCCTCTCCCTCCATCCAAGTTCTTAATCTAAAATAGAGATTTAGATTGTGGATTTAGTAGCCTTACTCCGTTCGTGAGTAGACTCGATCCGTCGTGGCGAATCCGAAGGCGAAGTTCGTAGACTACCGTGCAGCGTACGCAAGCGTAAGTTTACACTTCATATTATCGATCCTAACTCTGTTTTGGACAGGATCCTACAACTTCGAGTGAAGAAGAAGAAGATATTAGCGATGATGATTACATCGAACTTGCCAAGCAATTCAAGAATTTCAAGGCATTCCTCAAGGACAAACAAGGTATATCTTCGTCAAAGTTTGCATCTCACTCTAACAAGTTGATTTGTTTCGATTGCAGTGGAAGAGGTCATGTTGTTACCGAATGCCCTTCCAAACCCACCAAAGATACCTTTAAGGGTAAAGGGAAGAAATATTGGAAAGCTAAGTCCAAGGTCAAGAACCAAAAGAAGGGACTTATTGGCACATTTGATGATTTTGATGTGGACACATCAAATGATGAAGAAGAATGTTGCTTCATGGCTAATGGAAAAGAGTTTTCGTCAAGCTCAAGCGAGGAGGAAAGAGATGAGGAAGTCGAGGAGGAAAGCGATGAGGAAGCTGAGGAGGAAAAGCCATCCTATGAGGAGCTTGAATATCGCCTAAATGTGGCCTCCAATTTGGCAAGTAAATGTATCGATTCATATGATAAAATGAAAGCTAAACTTGATAATGTTATGAGTAGGGTGCATGATTTAGAATCGTCTAGTGTAAATATTCATGATGAAATGCATGTTTGCGACACTAGTGAGAGAGACACACTTCTCTCTAAAGTTAAGGAATTGAGCCTTACAAATGAAAAACTTGTTGATCAAAACCTTAGCTTAAAGTCTCACATTCAACAACTTACGTTGAAATGTGAAGAGGAATCCCGTAAGCTCATAAGCTTAGTGTAGTCTGGGGATTCACTCCATGATTTGTTGGAAAAACAACATCCGGCAAATCATAGAGGAGGTTTGGGTTACATTCAAAATGTGGTACCCAAACCCACCTCTAATTCCTCTTATGGTGCAAATACAAGAAATATTGCTAAAGCACCTAAGAAGAATCACCATGCTTTCTTGTACAACTATAACATCAACAAGAAGCATGTAGATCACGAGGTAATGAGGAAGAATGAAAAATCTTCATTTTTTGCTAAGAAGCAAAATCCTCATACTTTGCATGCCAAGAAATTCGTTTCTCCACCTAAGCATGCCACATCCACCCCTCTTGCAAAGGCAAAACCCTTGCCTAGGAAATCCTTGAGATTATGGATTCCCACTAAGGTTAGTGTGCAAGAGAGGGATAGCTACATCAACTCTCTAGTTAGGGATGCGATCACCTCATGTGATTACATTAGGAAATCAAACTCCTCTTGGGTTTGGTTGCCTAATGTGTATGTTCCTCAAACATATGCATATTGCATGGGTATTGTGCTTGAATGTTTATTTTTAGCATACCCATTGTTTGTGTGTGTTTCATGATTTTGAAAATATTTTCAAACTTATTTTTCATGAAAATGAGGACCTTGGGGTTTATTGACATGCATGCATTTTAGATCCATGTGTATGTCAATGGGGGAGTTAATATGTTATATGTTTAAAGTATTTTAAGACATAGTTTAACTCTCATTTCGGAGGTTATTTGATATCATTATTCACATTTGGTTGTTTTTGATCTCAAACCAAACCTCTTATTTATTGTCAACATACTTCATGTTATATTTGTTTTGGCAATATTCTTTTTGTATCATTAAAGCTTGATTTTTTCTTATCTATTGCTTTGATACACGTCTGGCCCATGGCTCCATTATTTGTATAATTGGTATTAGATCCTAGAAGTCAAAAGTTGACCATTTCTATGATCTAGGGAGAGCATGGGATAGTGAATTGATACCCACTAAAATTTTCAATTTGGTATCATACATATCCTTCTTTCTTGCATATTGTCACATCTTGGTTAAGATGAGAAAGGGGGATATATTTAATGTCCTCCTTTTTGATGATGTCAAGGGGGAGAGATATATGCATTATGTAAATATATATGGGGAGATATATTCATATGCATATGGGGAGAGATATATCTATGGGGAGAGATATATGGGATTAGATAAACCTTGCATGTTTGCCTGATAATTGTCTTTTACAATTGGTTTCCAATTGGTTTATGTAATCCATGCCTATTATATGTCACCATGATCTTATTTGGTAGAATGAGTATTTACTATTGTGTAGCTCATTGTTTATTTGGTGCATATAAGTAGGGGGGCTCATTAGCATTGTACTTTAATACTTTGTATTTTACATAATGTGTGTCATCATCAAAAAGGGGGAGATTGTTGAGTATTGGTGTTTCATACCAATCTTATTTTGATGATGATCACAACATTATGTTGTTGCTAATGACTCTCATGTTTTAGTCTCTCAGTTTTATTTCAAGAATATCTTTCTTGGAGACTAATCACTTGGTGCAAGGATGGACATCAATGGGAGAAGAGCCAAAGCTTGGACTCAAGGAGTGTCAAAGCTTGGAGATGATGGAGAGCAATCAAGGCATCAAGATTGAAGACTTAGACTCTAAGGAAAGCATTGTAATCCATGAAATTTACTTTATTGCTTTCTCTCTCTTTTGAGTCTAGGATTAATGTAATGCCTTGTTAGATGGTTTACTCATTCATGCATATGCATTTAACCATCTTAGTGAGCATTATGATTATTATAGAATCCAACCCAATAGGTTCACTTTGTCCAAAGACTCATTTGGAGTCTCTGGCTTTCCATCAGTCGCCTGCTAAAGGAAACACAGTCAACTGGGTGATTTCCAGTCGCCTGTAGATCCTTCTACAGTCGCCTGATATGCACAGCTCAAGTCAACATTTCAATTGACTCAAACTTGAGCTTTACGCACAGTCGACTAGTGGTCAGTTTACAGTCGCCTGTATATTTACAGTCGCCTGTAGATTGGTCATCAGTCGCCTGTATAGCGTAAGTGCATTCTTTTCATCTCTCTGTTGTTTCTCCATCTTATATAGCAGACAACTGATTAAGGTTTTACAGTCGCCTGACTAATAGACAGTTGACTTATTATTGACATCAGTCGCCTGTGTGCTTAACTGGAGAAAGAGTGCAGCTTTCTGTTTCATTCCATCCCCTGCAACAGTCGCCTGCTAAAGGATTAACAGGCACCTGTCCTGTTTATCAGTCGACTGTATCGACTTCATCAGTCGACTGTCCTGGCTCAGATTATAGCAGTTGGATATTTTCTAGCCGTTGATCAGTCGACTGTCTTTTGATCATCAGTCGACTGTACCTGTCGTTTTCGCCCAGTTTCTAGCCGTTGCAGAATTGATTCTTTGGCTGTTTTCTTTGGTTTTGGGGTTTGATATAGGGTTCATATATATATATATATATATATATATATATATATATATATATATATATATATATATATATATATATATATATATATATATATGAGTGTGCTGCCATCTCTTATACTTCTTGATGCTATTGAATATCTCAAGAGATCTATAAGCAACTCACAAACTCCCTCAATTCCCTCTCAAGAGCTCTCATTCATCTTCATGCATTGAAGTCCAGCTCAAGGGAATTCATCCAAGTGCTTTCAAGCATATCTCAACACTTGGAGATCCTCTTCCATGCCTTGCATCCATTCATGAGTAAGCATCTCAAGGAATATGTAAGAGTATTTACTTTACTTGGTGTAATTTGTGTCTCTAATTCTCTTTGTGGGAATTAGATCTTTCTCTCTTTGTGGGAGGTTGTCTCTTTGTGGGACTTAGGATATTCTTTTTGTTGGAATAACTCTATTTGTGGGAGTAACTCTCTTTGTGGGAGTTTAGTGTCCTAGTGTAGGGCTAACCCTAATTCTCTGAGTGGGAGTTAGTGATTCTCTGTATGGGAGTCTTGATCCTCGTGTAGGATTGGTTGGGTCCTTGTGTAGGGCATAAATCCTCTTTGTGGGGGTATCTCCTTGTGAGATTTGTATTCACTTCTCTGTGAGGGATTATAGTGAATATTGGTGTAGATGGATGTACCCAAGTTTGGGGAACCAGGGTAAAGCTTTGTGTTTGCGTTTGGATTGATTGTGCCTTTTAATTCCTCTTGCATTTATAATTCCGCATTTGCAAGTTAAATTTTAATTGGAAAATTTTATTGCCATTACACTATTCACCCCCCTCTAGTGTGTGTTGTTAGTTTTGCAAGGGTAAGGCAATCCTTACAATAGCATATTAACATGTAGCATAACATGGCATATTAATATGGATATACTAAAAATGAATTACTACATATGCTAACATGAGCTACCACATATGGCAAGCAAGTTAAGCCATTAATAATCATATTATTATTATGCCATTAATAATCATTTTAACCTGCCAAACTAGTGTTATTAGAAATCCTACATCAATATTAATCATAAAATTCTACATTAAGGGTAGAAGTTTCCTACCTTAAAGATGAGATCCTTACATTACTCCTATCCAAATCCTTCTTTAAAAGCTACTTAAATCATCCTTTGAAATCCTCCTTAATTTCCTCCTCCTTTGTTTCTTCAAACTTCTCCACCATCAAATGTGCATATAAGGAAATAATTGGCTTGATTTTGGTGGAAGAATTAAAAGGGATGGGTGTTGCGTGAGAATTCAAGAGGGGGAGAGGGAGAGACGTGAGAATTCAAGAGGGAGAGACGGAGAGATGTGAGAATTCAAGAGAGGGGGGGGAGAGAGGGGGGGGAGTGGAATGAATGAAAACTTAATTTATTTTTCTTTTCCTTTTTGTATTTTCTTTTCATTTTTCTTATTTTCTAAATCCAAAATCCAAGAATAAGCCATGTGTCCCATGATTTGTCCAAATATTAGCTTAGTGTTACATGAGGTGTCATCGTCATCCTAGGATAATTAGGATTTATGAAATAATTAATTATCATGAAAAAGGTAAAATGACACTAATACCCTTCACCTACCCAAGAAAACCATACATGTCCTAAACCCAACTTTACACAAAACACCTCCTTAATACTAATAATAACAATATTAAACCACTTATTTAATATGTACAATAACCTCTTTACTTAAGTACATATTTACAAAACTACTTTATACATGCATACACTACAATACTAGACCATACATATTTATTCCTACATACACAAACCAACATACACACCAAAACACTACACACATAAAAATGCAACTATAAATATACAACTATATTCCAAAGCAATACAAATAGTCAACTATAATTATCCTCCATCCAAAATACACATATAAATTTAGCTAGGTAAACACACAACCATACACACAAATAGTCATACATATACTAAATCACAAAATTATAAAATACATTTCAATACTAATTTCATACAATTATACATTACCATGCATCAATAAACAGAAGTATACACAATTGTACACTCAATTATTCAATATCTATATACAATACATACCAAAATACATCCAACTATTCATATAGCCATTCATACATCTTAGTATGCATACACACATATAAATACATACTTACTCTTAATTTATATCCATATTACACATTCATATAAGCATAACACATGTACACATCACACACATGTACAAATATCACATATATGTACATTAATACTCATATATTACTATCCACACTCATACAAGTATAACAATATACACAATACAGTAGTTTAATTATATGGGTATTGTCACGTCACGCTTCCCAAAATGATGGAAGCGAAACGTGACTAAGGTCCGCTTGGGCCGGAGCTATGAGGCTTGGACCCAATAAGCGTCTGTAGGGGTACCATTTTAAAGATTTCAGGTTCTTGCATTTATAAAATTCGGAACAACAGAAAGTTCAGAAAGAAAGTTGCATTCATTAATATAAGGAGATAATATCCAACGAGTACAAAAGTCTAAAAAAGAGAAGCCTAAGCATGGAAACAAACTGCAGAAAAGGAAACTAATGGTGCGAAGCACCCAACCTAGGCAGAAAGTAAAGTGGTGCTACACACCCAACTAAAAGTAGTAACCACTGTAAAACAACGACGGAAGAGACCTCTAAGTCTGGTCCTCGTCAGGAAGGTGCTTCGGTCGACGTCCTCTAGCTCCACGTACTCCGGTGTGTCCGACTTGTCCACGTACTCTGGCTCAACACCTGATGTACAACACCCAAGAGAAAAGGAACTGTACGTTAGGTAAAGTCTACAAGAAGGGTGAGAGACTCTACTGCAAGTGTAAGGTAATTTGAGAGCAACATTTTACTGGTTGATCAATATGCTGTTATTATGACATGATATTTATACTATGCAGAAAGTAAAGCGGTGCAAGAAAGTAAAACGTAACAGGCAGTAGCCATAGCATGTTCTACCAGCTATGGGACTAAGCTAGACAGGACAGGACAGGACAAGACAAGACACGTGTGGCTCGAAGAGTTCACGCCTTACGGTTTGAGGGCAGCCAGATCCTCTCCCTGTGCGACCGCTTAGCCCTACCCCAACACAAGTGCTCAAGAAAAGACAACCAGAGATCACCCTCGCATGGAGGGCACCTGAAAAGTCCGTAGGCTTTTTGTAACACAGAGATCACTCTCGCATGGAGAGCATCTGAAACGCCCGTAGGCTTTTTGTAACACGGAGATCACTCTTATGGGAAGAGCATCTGAAACGCCCGAAGGCTTTTTGTAACACGAAGATCACTCTCATGGGGAGAGCATCTGAAACGCCCGAAGGCTTTTTGTAACACAAAGATCACTCTCATGGGGAGAGCATCTGAAACGCCCGAAGGCTTTTTGTAACGCCAAGATCACTTTCGCGGGGAGAGCATCTGAAACGCCTGAATGCTTTTTGTAACACGGAGATCACTCTCACGGGGAGATCATCTGAAACGCCCGGAGGCTTTTTTTGTAACAAGACACGACATGACAAGTGTAAGGATAGTTCTTTCTAGGGGGTCCACACGCACGCACACACAGAATAGCCCTAAGGTGTCAGTTGTTATTGTTGCGCTTAAACTTCGTCGTGAAGTCTAAACTGTCAAGGGGGGTCCCGAATGCTATTATTTCACGTCTGGTTCTCTTTAAATGTACTTTAACTTTCTAAGAAGTAGATGGCCTAAACGTGGCCGAAAGTACACAAGTGTAAACACTTGTCTGTGGTGGCGAGAGCGTCGTCTGTCCGGAGCGTCTCGTCGAAGTGGTGCGTTAGCGAGGGTTCGTCTGAAACGGGTCAACGGTAGTGTCAGGACACATTTTTCATCATTCCTATTAGATTTCATTTCTTGGTTCAACGGGGCTATCCTAGCAGTCATAGTCACGTTTTTGTTTCGGTTCAGCCTAATCGACGATCTACCCTATGTGAACAGAAATTCAGTCATTCATCGATGTCTAATATTTTGCAACGTTTTAAAGGTGCGGAAATGAAATTTAGTTATTGTTGAAGATTTTTAGATTAGGTTTTCGTTTTGCTACAGTGGGGGTTCTTACTATGCGTTAGAGGACTAACCTTTTGACGTTGATCAAAAAGCGGATGTCGGGTTTGAATGGCGATGGATTGGCATCGTCTGCAATGTCTCGGCCACATGTAGTGCAGCGAGGCACATCTGGACAGCGAGGTGGTGACACAAACAGCGAGCAAGCGGCGATCTCTCTCCCGTTGCGGGTAGCGCAACAGATCTTCACAGCGGCGACAACGTCGGGGGAAAACATGCGAGTTCGGTAATGTGCATGAACTCTGAGGAGCAAAGGGGGCTGCCAGGGATTTATGGAGGTCAGTGGGGGTTGCTCGGCCCGGTGGGTGGTCGATGGCGTCAGTGCACGGTGGTGGATGACCGTGAGAAGACGAAGAGGACAGATTCGTGCAACGGTCGTTGTCGCACGTCTCAGCGGAAAAACAGTGACAAAAAGAGTCAAAAGAAAATTGCAGTAGCTAAAGAGATTCAAAATAATTCCAACGAGGTAGAGTGGTCACCGGAAGTGGTCGGAGGTGGCCGTGCGCCAGCGTTGAAGAACATCGCACAGATCTGTCAAAAACAGCCGCTAGGGCTAATTTCAACAGGTTTTCGAGGAGCTAGAGGTGAGGGAAGATGGAAAGGGAAATTGTAGATGATAGAGGGGTTCGTTAGGAGTCCAACAATGGTAGGGTGGTCACCGGAGGTGGCCGGAGGTGGCCAGGCGCAGCGTTTTTCCGGCGATGGACAGATCTGTCCAAAACTGCCGTTTGGGATGTGTTTGAGAGTGTTTTGAGTGAGATAGAGAGTAGAGGCAAGGGGAAGGAGAGTTGCAGGTGATAGGGAGGTTCAAGGGGAGTACGAGGGAAGAGGAGATGGCCGGAGGAGGTGGCCGGAGATGCGACAGCGGGCGTTTTCCGGCAGAGTGCACAGATCTGTGCCTGGGCATATTTCTTGGTGTTTTAATGGAGTTTTAAGGGGATTTGAGGAGTGAGGAAGAAGGGAGGATGGGTATAGCGACTAGGGGAGGTTGTGGGGAGTCATCGGCAGCGGCCGCCGGTGGCTGGGCGTCGGTTTGAAGGGTCCAGGCACAAGCTGTTAATTATTGCGGCCTTGGGGCTATTTTGAGGTGTTTTTAAGAGGGGAGAGAGAGGAGAGAGGAGGGAGGAGAGGGGGAGAGGTTGCTGGAGCTTGGGGATGGCCGGCGGCCTGTCACCGGCGACAGAAAGATGGTGCAAGGGGAGAACAATGGTGGCAGCTGTCAAGTTGCGTGAACCCTAGCCCCTTGCGTGAGATGTTGATATAACATGGAAACTTGCTAATTAGTGGGTTAAAAGGGGTATACTTAAGTGGTGACTAGGAGGGAGGATGAGTGAGGGAGTGGGCTAGTAGGGAAAAACCTAGGTGAGGGTAACAAAGGGAATCCCTCATGTTACGTATGAGATCTCTAATGATTTGATTAATTTTGAAATTTGAATTTGGGTTAAGGCTAAGCGGGTTTCGAATTAGATTAGTGATTTGGGTGGGCTAAGTGTGTCAAAAAATTACGAAAAAAATATCGGGACGACCGTGACAAAAAGAGGCTCGGGAATACGATGGTCAATCAGACATTTGGTCCACAAAAAAGAACAAAAAAGATCCGGTGACTAAGTTTAAAGCTACGACGATCCTGCAATCAAACCTGATTTGTGGGAGAACGACCCGTGAAATGACATTCACCAAAAACCCACAAATAAGTACTCTTCCATACGGTCACAACGACATATCATATCGTATAGTCCGGATCCAAGAAGAAGCAAAAATAAATACGCACATGAAAAGAGTCGCACGCGTAGAAAATACGACATATCACCCTCGCATGGAGGGCACCTGAAATGCCCGTAGGCTTTTTGTAACACAGAGATCACTCTCGCATGGAGAGCATCTGAAATGCTCGTAGGCTTTTTGTAACACGGAGATCACTCTCATGGGGAGAGCATCTGAAATGCCCGAAGTCTTTTCATAACACGGAGATCACTCTCGCGGGAAGAGCATCTGAAACGCCCGAAGGCTTTTTGTAACGCGGAGATCACTCTCGCGGGGAGAACATCTGAAACGCCCGAATGCTTCTTGTAACACGGAAATCACTCTCATGGGCAGAGCATCTGAAACGTTCGCAGGCTTTTTTTGTAACAAGACACGACATGACAAGTGTAAGGGATAGTTCTTTCTGGGGGTCCACACGCACGCACACACAGAATAGCCCTAATGTGTCAGTTGTTGTTATTGTTACGCTTAGACTTCGTCGTCCAGTCTAAGCTGTCATGGGGGTCCCAGATGCTATCATTTCACGTCTGGTTCTATTTAAATGTACTTTAACATTCTAAGAAGTAAATGGCCTAAACGTGGCCGAAAGTTCACAAGTGTAAACACTTACCTGCGGTGGCGAGAGCGTCATCTGTCCGGAGCGTCCCGTCGAAGTGGTGCGTCAGCAAGGGTCTGTTTGAAACGGGTCAAGGCGGTGTCAGGACACGTTTTTTATCATTCCTATTAGAGTTCATTTCTAGGTTCAACGGGTGCTATCCTAGCAGTCACAGTCACGTTTTTGTTTCGGTTCAGCCTAATCGACGATCTACCTTATGTGCATAGAAATTCAGTCCTTCATCGATGTCTAATATTTTGCAACCTTTTAAAGGTGCGGAAATGAAATTTAGTTATTGTTGACGATTTTTAGATTAGGTTTTCATTTTGCTACAGGGGGGGTTCTTACTATGCGTTAGAGGACTAACCTTTTGACGTCGATTAAAAAGCAGATGTCGGGTCTAAATGGCGATGGATCGACGTCATCTGTAATGTCTCGGCCATGGGTAGCGCAGCAAGACACCTCTGGACAGAGAGGTGGTGACACGAACAGTGAGCAAGTGGTGATCTCTATCCTGTTGCGGGTAGCACAACCGATCTTCACGACGGCGGCATCATCGAGGGAAAACACGCGAGTTCGGCGACGTGCATGAACTTCGAGGAGCAAAGGGGGCTGCCAAGGATTGAAGGAGGTCAGTAGGAGTTGGTCGGCCCGGTGGGTGGCCGACGGCGTCAGCGCACGACGGTGGATGACCGTGGGAAGACGAAGAGGACAGATTCACGCAACAGTCGTTGTCGCGCGTCTCAGTGAAAAAACAGCTACGAAAAGAGTCCAAGGAAAATTATAGTAACTAAAGGGGTTCAAGAAAAATCCAACGGTGATGGAGTCGTCGTCGGAAGTGGTCAGAGATGGCCGTGCGTCGGCGTTGAAGAACGGCGCACAAATCTGTCAAAAAAACAGCCGCTAGGGCTTGTTTCAACGGGGTTTTGAGGAGCTAGAAGTGAGGGAAGAGAGAAAGGAAAATTGCATATGATATAGGGGTTCGATACGAGTCCAACAGTGGTAGGGTGGTCGTCGGCGATGGTCAGAGGTGGCGGGGCGCGGCGTTTTTTCGGCGATGGACAGATCTGTCCAAAACTACCGTTTGGGTTGTGTTTGAGAGTTTTTTTGAGGGAGATAAAGAGTAGAGGAAAGGGGAAGTAGAGTTCCAGGTGATAGGGGGTTCAAGGGGAGTCCGAGGGAAGAGGAGGTGGCCAGAGGAGGTGGCTGGAGAGGTGACATCGGGCGTTTTCCGGCAGAGTGCACAGATCTGTGCCTGGGCAGATTTCTTGGTGTTTCAATGGAGTTTTGAGGGGTTTTGAGGAGGGAGGAAGAAGGGAGGATGGGCGCAGCGACTAGGGGAGGTTGTGGGGAGTCATCCGCAGCGGCCGGGGGTTGCCGGCGGCAGCCGTCGGTGGCTGGGCGTCGGTTTGAAGGGTCCAGGCACCAGCTGTCAATTATTGTGGCCTTGGGGCAATTTTGAGGTGTTTTTGAGAGGGGAGAGAGAGGAGAGAGGAGAGAGGAGAGAGCGGGAGAGGTTGCTGGAGCTTGGGGATGTCCGGTGGCCTCTCACCGGCGGCGGAAAGATGGTGCAAGGGGAGAACAATGGCGGCCGTTGTCAGTTTGCGTGAACCCTAGCCCCTTGCATGAGATGTTGATATAACATGGAATCTTGCTAATTAGTGGGTTACAAGGGGTATACTTAAGTGGTGACTAAGAGAGAGGGTGGAGTGTGCAAGTAGGGGAAAACCTAGGTGAGGGTAACAAAGAGAATTTCACATGTTACGTATGAGATCTCTAATGATTTGATTAATTTTGAAATTTGAATTTGGGTTAAGGCTAAGCGGGTTTCGAATTTGATTAATGATTTGAATGGGCTAGGGGTGTCAGAAAATTACGAAAAAAATATTGGGACGACCATGACGAAAAGAAGCTCGGGAATACGATGGTCAATCGTGTGTTTGGTCCACAGAAAAAAGAACAAAAAAATAAAAAGATCCGGTGACTAAGTCTAAAGCTACGACGATCCTGCAATCAAACCTGATTTGTGGGAGAACGACCCGTGAAATGACGTTCACCAAAAACCCACAAATAACTACTTGCACACGAAAAGAGATTAAATTCTGCGTTAGTCCGGATCCAAGAAGAAGCAAAAATATAAATCTAACTACGAACAACAAATCATAGAGAAGTTCTGCGTATAGTCCGCTTTGCCTTAACTCATATAGTCCGGATCCAAGAAGAAGCAAAAATAAATACGCACACGAAAAGAGTCGCACGCGTAGAAAATACGAACAGTCGGAAAGCGGCCGTTACAGGTATTACAACAAGAGGGACTTGACTAGTTAGGGTTAGTCAATAGAAAGTTTATACTAGGAATAGTTTTGTTTAACAATTTGGGAGTAGGGTACAGAGAGCCTCATAATCATAGAGAAGGTACACTAGCTTTTTATGATTATACCTGTAACATTATTAATCTAGTATCTGCTTTGGGGGCTGGACGTAGGTCGTTGGGGACGACCGAACCCGGGTAAATCTGATGTGTACTCTGTGATTGATTATATTTACTATGCATCTGATTATAACTGCCTGTGATTTTGTGTGGGTTGCACGAATATCTTTATTAACATATTCACCACCCTCTAGGCTTAGATCTAGATCCAATAAAGGTAAGGTTAACATATAATTAGAAGAACTATTATCAGTATTAAGAAGAACTATTATCCATATTAAGAAGTGTCAAACCACTAAAATAAGTACCAGATCCATAAAATTCATTACGTAAACTTATTTTCAAACTATATTGTCCAAACAACAAATCAAATATAAATCTAACTAAGGATACAATAGAGATTAAGTTCTGCGTTATTTTAGGAGTGTACAATACATCGTGCAACAGTAAGGTCTGGCCTCCGGACAATTCCAATTTGCACTTCTCAACAACATTTACTTTTAATTTGTTGTTGTCGTTCATATATACCCATCTATTACCACCAAGAACCAAGCGGTTCTCCATATAATAGTCTAAATATCTGGTTATGTGGTCTATCGCTCCTGAATCAACTATCCACTAAGGATCGGGTGATATAAGCATAATAAAACTAGACATATATGCACTATGATAGAAAATAGAAGAAGAATCAGAAGTTACCTTCTATGGCTAATGACAATCCTGAGAAAAAATGTCCCTTTTGATGACAGTTGAAGCATCTCAGCTTATGAACATTTATTATTATTCTTCTCATCAACATTCTTTAGCTTTTTGAATTTTAAACATGCACCCTTGCCTTTATTCTTCTTCCAAAAACCTCCCCTTTTGAAGTTTCCTTTCCTGGAACTTTATTTAATCATGTAGGAATGAGATTGTGGTTTTAAGGAAGATAACATTTCATCTTTCAATTCCATGTGATATGCCACGTCATCATATATCTTGACACTTTCATTATGAGTTAAGTTGACTTTCATATGTTTCCAGGAACAAATCATAGCTAGTACTTGTTGTTCGTCATTGAGGTTGCACCCAGCAACAGTCATCTCCTTAATCATTCTGGACATCTCCCGAGATATTGCTTGATTGTTTGATTAGAGCTCATTTTATAAGTATAAAACTTAATTGACAGATACCTCAACTTCGAACAGAAGTTCTTTCCAACTTCTCCGTCAAGACCTTTCACATGTCACTTACAGTATGATAGTCCATGTACTCACAAGCCAAATCATCCTTCATTGAGCTTACAAGAATACCACGTGCAGTGGCATCCTTTTTCTTTCATTCGTTGTAAGTCTCAATCACACGTCGGTGATTGGCATTGTTTCCATCAACAGGATCTTCCATCTTATGTTTAATAGTTTCAATGACCTCGTGTCCTCCAAGACATACTTTATACGAAAACTCCAGAATTAAAGTTGTGTCCATTGAGATGATCTCCTTTATTATTGCCAGCAATTATGTTTTTGGTAAGAGCCATTATGTAGGTTGATTTTGCTCTGACTAAAATTTAGAGACATGTAGAAGATTAGTTATATTGCCTAAAAAATATATTTTTGCAAATAGCTTAGTATTTAAATATAATAATTTAGATGATAGCATACATTCGAAAGTTCATTAAATTCATAATTATTGTCAATGACTAAAAACTTCATCATTATATTAAAGACACTTGAAAAAATATATATATACTTATTTCTTGTTCACGTTGAACAAATATTAGTCCCCATATTTTATCAAAATATTATTTTACTCTCACTGAATTTATGTATTCACATAGAACATAAATTCCAAATTTAGATAGAAACACAATCTTGTTTTGAATAAAACAATAATATATACATAAAATATTATTACGACGCTATTTACATAAAATAGGCAAGTGGGATGGTTTTTTATAATTAAAATTTTAGCAAACTAAAATTGATAATATGAAATATTAATGTTAACATATAACATTAAGGGTTAGTAAAAATTTAAACATATAAAAATCATGCAAATTCGTACAGTAAATTCATGCATGAGAATTAATAAGCACTATATGCATTAAAAACTTTACGGACATAAATGACATGCATCCGTCATAGGCTCCTTTAAGAAATATCATGATCAACTAAATTTTTCATGATCTACATATGCATTGATAAACTTTGGCATATAATTCTTTAAGAACTAATAGTCTGATACGACCCACCCAGGATGGGCCAAAACCGACCAGCCCAGGCCCGTGGCACAAGCCCACGGCCCCAGAGAGAACGGGCCGAGCGATTAGGCCCCTACGAAGACTCAGAGCAGGGCCGGCCTTGGACTGAAGCGGACGCAACTGCTGACCCACGCCGGCAGGAGATAACCGGTCCCCTTAAAGCGCGCCCTTTTAATCACCATTAAGGGACACTATTACGTCCACCTTCATGACCCAAGAAGGCGCCATGAAGAGGCGGAGGGTGAGGCGAGATAGGGGGACGTCGAGGAGACATGGCCAGGGAAGGCTCCTATAAAGAGACTCGAGATACAACATATAAAGGGATCACTTCCTGGATACCAAAAACACTGAGGTATTCCTCTTACTCGACCTTGCCTTCCACCTTATATTTCTCATCCACAGCTCGGCACGAGGACTCGCGTATTGGCCTCTCCGTGAGCCATACCGATCCCACCGAGCACCCTTCAGATCCGTTCTGACTTAGGCATCGGAGGGAACTTGGTTGGAACCAGGGTCCGACCCCCTGTCGAGCTATCTCGTTTATTCGGGTCAAACAGGTCCAGCCACGTCGAAGCTAACCTTCGGTGCACAGCTAGTCCGTAGCTGAACACACCCGCCACCGAGTCCGTTCGGCTACACCACTACGAAGGCCATCATGTTGCTGAGGATTCCCTTCGGCACGCTGACGCGTGGATCTGCACGCTCTTCACCGAGGCTGAACGAGCCGAATCTCGTCCATGGAGGCCGCATGTGATCCGTGAGAGCGTGTTGACCTCCAGCCCTCCAGTCAATCAAACCGTGGTTAGAAAACACCCTGAAACATCTGGCACCATCTGTGGGAACGAAGAAGCACTCATGTCAAAACAACCACATCGCCGAAATAGAATCAGTATGCACTGGAACGGGACGCATGCCCTTCCATCCATGAGGAGGGCGACTACATCCTACCCGAAAACGAGCACAACCACACTACCGAAGGCACCAGGGAATCATGCCGGGTGACCCAAGAACAACTTCGTCTCTTCTCACAGGAGTCAAACACCCACTTTCAGACGCTGGCAGCAGCCATCCAATAACTTGCAGGCAACCCACGCCTCCCAAAGGGGGGATCAGTGGCCGTCTCTGACAGACAGGAGCACCGACCCTCGCTGTGCTCAGCCATTGTCGCCGACCCCGACGGTGAAGGTGCCGACCCAGAATGATGGTTCACCATGTCGGGCTTCGTCCCGATGTGATCCCTTGACGCACTCGAAACCTACACCTAGATTCCACCCGGTGGTGTCACGATCGTCAATCTGGTATGGCCCATAGGTGTCAATTCCGGGCTCTATCCGCAAGCGGACGGTGTCAAGTTGTAGTATAAAAGATATCGAATCCCACAGGGACGGTGACAGTGTATTTGGGTTCTCAGTTTACTTCTATATCTCGAAGTGACATAACTATCGAGTTTAGAGAATTGGTCGTTGTGTTGTTATTGTTTTAATAATAAAAAGGACTAGGGCGTTAGGGATCACCGCTAAGACCGTCCGGGATTGATGTTGGAATAGAATCCTTACGTTGCATTAGGGTTAAGGGATTAATCTCCCAATTCGTACCACTCTCGTGTGTTAGAATTGCGAGGTATTTCGATAGCTCTCGTTGACACAATAGCGGTAGCCATCAACGTAGCGATATAGTTCGTCGGGGGATCCCCTCAAGGCACGAGCCGGGCATGGTCACGAGCCTTGGTTGGATCCACCGATTTCCCTATTCGAATCCTAAGGATACTCCTTAAGCACATCAATTCCACAGACCGTGGGCATGATCTCAGTACGGGTTATCCTAGGGATTCGGTAAGATCGATCGAAATACTCCCCTAAATTTCTAATTCAACATAGGGATCCAGATCTATGTCTTCCCCCTAGGATCTTAGGGCTAACCCATCAACTCTAGAAAAGTCTACTCACTCATAGCAATATTAACGAATAAAAACACAATCTTTAGAGGTGAAAACATCATATCAAATTGATAAATGAAGATTGAGAACTTACAACGAGAGATAAAGGAAAATAACACTTAATAGATCCAAAAAAACCCAGATCCCAAGAACGCAAGAAGAACAAATAAGCTTCCAAACCAATTTCGATCCAACAATATTCAAGAGTTTTTATCTAGATCTAACAAAATTATTCTCCTAATCTCCTCTCCAAAAACTATTCAAAAAACTCAGAATGAATTCGCTCTCCAACGCTCTCGTAGCTCCCAGACCTTACTCCCCAAAATCGTGCAACAGCCGCTCCCAAAAATCCTTCCAAAAATGTCCTTCAGCATCGTTGATCGAGTAGGTGACTCGGTCGAGCAGTGTGTTTCTCGGTCCTCCGCTCGGGTCGAGCAGCTACACTGCTCGACCGAGCATGACAAGAAACCGTAATCCTCCAAAATCTTCACTCTGTCTGCACGAGCCGAGTCAGCTCTGCTCGGTCCGAGCAGAGAGCTGACTCGGTCACTGAAGGAACTGCTCAGGCCGTGCAAGGATTAGTCGGGCTTCAGAATAAATGGCTGCTCGACCGAGCAGCATAAGTGCTCGGTCCGAGCAGGCTGCGTATCTGCTACTGCTTCTTCATTTGCATCTGCCCGACAGAGCAGCTGCTCTGCTCGATCGAGTCATCTGGGAAACGTTCACCTGCAGCTCCTCCTCTCCTCCTGCTCTCTCCTCCACTCCTCCCATGGCTCCCAAAAACACGAACTCCTATAGAGCTTCGCCAACGAGCTCACGGGTGTGTCAGATGTGTCCATACCCAAGTCGGGACCCAAATCGCTCCAAAATCCCTGAAAACTCATAAAATGCTACGAAACTCGAATATAACGTCAGAAATGCGATATCGTAGGAAAATATGGTATTTGGATGCGAAATGGCATGGAATGCGATGTCATGATGATATGAAAAAGGTTTAAAATATGGACACATCATCCCTCACCCCCACCTCACTCTAGGATGAGGCCAATGGAGGGACCGAATGGGCCCGAGGCCAGTCGATCACGGCCTCGTCCCGACGATCGCACTTGGCTCGCCCACGGTCACCCAGCCATTGAGCCGCCGAGGACTGGCATGAAAGAAGCAGTAGCCCCCGTCAGAGGTCGGGAAGATTAACGTGGGAGGAGAAGTGCTCGGCGACCAATTCCTATCCCCAATCGGGATGGACGCCGAGCAGATTCTCCCTGAACTCTCGCTAGCCTGCCAAGGCAACCTGGCTCTCGCGTCGAAGCGCTGATGGGCTGTAGAACCTGGGAGGCCCTAGTGAAGAACGATACCCTTTGGCGAGGAGCATTATCGATGCAAGATACCATCCAGGTTTAAGGTGCCGACCTTGGAGAAGTATGACGGCACGAGGGACCCAGAAGACCACGCGATGGACTACGAGGGAGTCATGGCTTTTCAAGGGGCTGACGATGCCATGCTCTATTGTGGCTTCTGCTCCACCCTCCGGAAGTCCGCCAAAAGTTGGTATCACAGCCTCCTCAACCACTTCATCACCAACTTCCAGGACCTCACCCAGAAGTTCTCCAAGCAATTCATGGCCGGTCGACAAATAAAGCCAGCCTCGAAGCTTCTATTCAATGTGATATAGAGGTCGGGTGAATCCTTACGGATCTACATGCGATGATTCAACGCCAAAAGGCTGAACGTGGAGAGTTGCCCCGAGATGGTCATGAAAACGGCCCTGAAGAAGGGGCTCTGATACAGGGGCCTAAAGAAGTCACTGCACAACGAACCCACGAGGGACCTCGCTGATGTAATAGCCCGGGAAAAATGCTACATGCTGATGGAAGATGTGTTGGCAGCAGAGGAAGGAGGTCTCCCCACGGGGGCCAAGCGGGACTCCAAACGGGATGAGAGCGATCACCGTGAGCCAGACGACCACAAGCGAGAGAAGAAGGCAAGGCAAAAACAGCGCAAGGAGGAAGCGTGGCCCCTAGGTTGAACGCCACTCAGGACGTCGTCCTAACTCAGGCTCAGAAAGAGGGCCACATCAGCAAGCCACCCCCCGAAGATGAAGAGTGGTAGAAGGGACGAAGAATAATACTGCAGGTACCGCAAAGACAATGGCCACAACACCGACGAATGCTGGCACCTGAAGAAAGACATTGACAAGCTGATCAGTAGCTGGCACTTGAAGAACTTTGTGGAAGAACCATATACAACCCCCGGAGAAGGGACGTTCAAACAGATGGACAAAGGAAAAAGGTGAATGTCGTCTAGACCACATTGTGCATCATCGAGAGAGAGGGCGGGACAATCAGCTGCAGCTCCTCCCCCAGGCGAGACTAGCTCACCATTATCTTCCCTGCTTTTTTCCCTTCGAATTTATTCCCGGTTCAGAGAATGAAATGCAAGTTTGCACCGAAACAATCGTGTTTCTTCCCGCTCTGTCGAGCCAGGCTTTGCAATCGACCATACGGTTCGGGGTGGCTCCGCCAGCAGACCGATCACTCCGATCAACCTTAAGCCTGGGGGAAACTCCCCCAGCTGGCTGGTCACTCCGATCGACCATAAGGCTGGGGTAACTCCCCCAGCAGGCCGGTCACTCCGATCGACCATAAGGCTGGGGGAAACTCCCCCAGCAGGCCGGTCACTCCGATCGGCCATCAGGCTGTGGGCAACTCCCCTAGCAGGCCGGTCACTCCGATCGACCGTAAGGCTGGGGGCAACTCCCCCAGCAGGCCAGTCAATCCGATCGACAGTAAGGCTGGGGCAACTCCCCCAGCAGGCCGGTCACACCGATCGACCGTAAGGCTCTCCATTTGTTGCTCAAATGCCTGACCATCAGTACCCGATTCCTGTAATAAATAGGAAAGAACGCTAGAAGGAAATCAATCTGAAAAGAAAGCCAAGTAGAAAAAGAATCTCGAGGATAAGCATCAAACCAAATTTTAGCATCATCTCTCAAAGTATATGGGAACACTTTAAAATAAAGAAAATCTGCACAAGTGTTCTCATCAAACAAATCCCAAAACTCTTCTCTACACCATTTTCAAATTTTGGCATAAATGAACTAGGATTTTCCAACCCCATACCGTGAAAGAACGGTTGGAGTTGGGAATCCTCCACATCAGCATCGCTAAAGTTTGAAAATGAATCCATAAGAAAAAATTTATTTACAAAAGATTTTTAAAATAAAAGAAAGAAAGAAAGAAAAATGACTCAAAAAAGTATAAAATAAACAATAAAAAAGACTCAACACTAAGCTGGAAGTACTACACATAAAGTGTCCAAAACCAACCAAAAATGTGAATGTGAAAACCGTTGTCCCAGGCAATGGCGCCAAATGATTGCACGCGAGGGTGTGCACGATCCAATTGGATGCACACGCCCTCCTCCCAAGAGAAGGAGTGTCCAATGCAATATAAACCCGTGACTACGGGGTCGAATCCACAGAGACAACTCGTATCATAATCACAATCTCAATTGGCTAAGGAATGCTGAAGGTGTAGGTACAACCAACTAAACTAACAAGTATAGTGTGTGAGAGTGTGGGGTAACACGGTCGAGCTAACCCCAAGGTAGATATGGTGGAGACCAAAGTATAGAGCTAGTCAAGCAAGGAGAACTGTGTGGAATGGGATGTCATTAGGTTTATGGGTTGGTTAGCAATAGGTTTATCCCAAACGAATCAACCCTCGCATCCATTTCAAGGTATGCGGGGTTGTGCACATATGTAATGCCCTTAAGGCACATCGTCGTTCTGCGGTCCTACCAAGGGAAATGCACAATTCATTGAAGTGTTGATTAGTGGGTTGAAATCCCTAACTTAAGCTCGTGAGTCGATCCTTGCAGCCATGTCAATAGGATGCATGGATCGTGCACGTAGGTGTGACCCTTAGGGTACACCACCGTTCTACGGTCCCACCAAGCGTGGTGCACAACTCAATGAAATCTAGGGCACAACCCAACAATCAACACTACTAGCACCCATTTCAAGGCATTCTAGGTCTATTAAATGCAAGAGATTAGTAATTACTATTCAACCACACAACCTTAGTTAATCCCAATTCCTCACTCAAATGACTCTAGGCCTTCATAATGAAGACAAGATGATAATCATTCAAAATGAGAACACAAATCTTCATTACAAGCAATTAATCAAACACCTATCAAATGGGTCTCACTTTCATTCAACAATCATTCAATAATATTCATACAAAGCATTAGAAATCAAATGATACAAGAGAGGGGAAGAGATCACCAACTAGAATTGAAGACCAAAGGTCTCCCCTTCCTTGAAGCTCCTCCAAGCTCGCATAGCCTCAAATGGCCTCCAATCCTTGCCCTAGCCTTTGGGGAAGAAGATGGGGGTATAAACCCCCAATGGAACAGTAAAAACGAATTGAATGATCCCCATTACATCAGAGTATAGGGGGTTTAAACCCCTAAGGGATAGCATCCTAACCCTCCAAAGAAGCATCCAAGGGCTCACAGTGAATAGGGAGAAATCGGGTTAATAAAAACACATTTCTCGCAACCCAGATCCGACAGAAAAAACCCGTGACAGGCGACTGTCGAACAACTGTCAGCCGCCTGTCGTTGGTCAGGCAGGCGACTGCTGTGAATTACATAGGCGACTGTGAATGAAACAGTCGCCCGTCTTTTGTGCTTCAGACACCTGCTGCAGCTGTGGTCAAATCGATAGAGAGTTGGCTTTCTTTCGTTCTTCAGGAGGGGATGAAACAGTCGACTGTTGTTGAAAGAACAGTCGACTGTAGTTGAAAAAACAGTCGACTGTCATTGTAAGGGCAGTCAACTGTCCTGGCTCCAGCTTAACTTCTCCATTTACTTGATTTTGTCCCCTTCAGGACTCCTGAAAAAATCCCAGAAAATTCTGAAAAATCCCGAAGGCTCCTAGGAGTACCTGAAAAAATAGGAGAAGGAGAAATTAGTCCATAAAATGATGTTTTGTGCAAAAAATGTAAATAAGCTCTTATATGAAACTTAAAGTGAGTATATACCCAAAAGAGCAAGATTAAGCCGAATCTTTAGCACAAAATAGGGGTAGTTAGGGGGTAGAAATATACACTTTTCACTACAAAATAAGCCAAATCCTATATTTTCTTCCTTCATAGCTCGGCCGGAGGACTAGCGTACGGCCTCCCAATAGGTTAGACCTAGCCTCACCGAGACCTTTTGAGTCAGCCACTGACTTAAGCATCGAAGGGGATTTGGTCGAGCTCTAGACCCGACCCCCTGACGAGCTTCATGTGTTGCAAATAGCTGAGGAAATTGCTTGGTCCCGGCTCCCATGGCGCAGATTGGAGCCCCGTTAATCAGGGATGGGTTCGCCCCACCCCCTGCCTGCTACCCCGGCTACTCCAATCAAAGGTCCACTCTACAACGCTCATACACTTTTAATGTGTGGCGTAACATGCCCCTTAATCGCAGGAGCACAATGGTCAGTCATGTTGTTGTCATGAATTAAGAACGGATGACCCGCATGTGAGGGTTCCTGGGCGGTTGTACTGGGCTGAACTGGATCAACCAGCTGGAGGTGGTCAGCCGAGCGGCCTCTGGGCCAATCACGGGTTGTATCAGTTTAGCATGTGTAGTTCTTCGTATATTTCGATATTATATTCTAGCCAATGAACATACTTCAAGGGTGGGACTGCTCAAAACCAGTTCTAATTTGATCTCACCTCAGTCCCGGTGATTCAAGACGACAAAAATAATCACCAAAATTGAATTTCCACCAACACTAGGCTTTTCTTTTGTGGGTATTGTTCCCTCTACCTTACATCCACCAATAATGGTTAGCTTCCATCATGACTTCCCACTAGCCACCTTAACAAACACTTCTCCATGAAGTTGAGGCAGGGTCCCATATGCATTCTTCTATGGTGTTCCTTGACTTTAAAATAGTTTCCCTTACAAAATATGGGGATGGTTTGTCCCTAACTTAATTTGAACCTTTGTTTTTTGCGGAGATAAACATATGAAAGAGCCTATGTTTTGTTTCTGTTGATGCGTTCAAGCTTGAGTATTCCAGACATGGGTGGCTTCGTGTTTACACTCCCGTATATGCTTGTTTTTTATTTTAGTGCATCAAAAAGAGAACGTCTTTTGTTTGTTTGTTTGAAATTTTTAGCAATCATGTATATTCTCAAAGCATATTAATAAGGAAAGAGTTGGTGTATTTTCTTTTTCTCGGCATGAATGTAGTTTCAAATACTCTTTAATGAAAATGGTGGGACTGTCCCAATTTCATTTATATACAAAAAGAAAAGAGATGAAAATAAAAGGGAAAAAAGTAACAGATGGATAAAGATTCAATACAACCCTAACCAGTGAAAAAAAAAATATACTTTGAAAATAGATTGAAATGTTATGAATAGGCCTTGTGACCTTTGGTATTAGGACCTTTGGTATCCACCATGATTGTAAATGATCCTTGGTATCCATCTTAATCTATATATATGATCTATGGCCTTCACCATAAAGATTGATTCTCAACACATTATTAGCACGATTATGCTCGTAGAGAATGAAAAGATGCGGCAAAGCTCTGAAGAAGACAATTGAGCTCTTATTCCTGCAGTTCTGTATTATGCATTTTGTTGATCTCATTGTTAATATTGTGATGATCATTGTGTATTCTCTTGCTTGATGTTATTAGACTACTGGAAAGTTTATAAACTGAGAATAAAGCCATAAAGTATTCTCTTATGGCTATGTGCTTTAATAAGATGGGATCAAAATCTCCAAGGATATATAGCACAAAGTTTTTAACTCCCTGGAAGTGGTAGAAAACGAAGAAATATATATGCACATTGATTGATTTAAGCATGTGTCTCAATACAAGCTATGTTGCTTCAACTTAAAATTATTCTTATAGAACTCCACATAGATAGTTCCACCTGATTCTGAGATCCAAGTCAGATTGCTATGTTCTCCAACTATCCAGAACTATGATTTGTCAGGATTTGAGTGTCATATATGTACTTTATATTAGTGTTGATAGGAATGTTAATGTGACCTGAAAGATCTTAAATGATGTAAGCATATACTGAATGATCTGGAAAATCCAATTAGAGATAATATCATGCTTTACTATTCTAGAAGTACAAGCGATAATACCATGCTTAACACTCGGAAAATGTGTAAAAAGCCTCACGGGCCTGAAGCCCACGGCCAGCCCACGGGCCTCGGGCCCGCAGGCCTTAACGTGTAAATTGTTTTCTAAAAAATAATATATATATATATATATATATATATAATAAATTTAGAAAATACCCATATACTCCCTAAAAATTACAGAAAAATCCAGAAAAATTCAAACAAATCTGGAAAAATTCTAGAAAATTACAGAAAAATCAGGGAATAAAAAGATAGGGGATTAACATCATATAAATATTTTTGGGGATAAAACGTTACTTGGGGATATCAATAAAATATGTTTTCGGGCACGTTCAGTTTTTAACTTTTTCTGAACATGACCCGATTGACTCGATACATACTACGGGCGGCCAGAAGCCTTCGCTTCCACCATATACCGCACGAACATTTCTTTTTGGGTTGAAGTGCCATTAAATTTTCGAGGACGGTTCATATATTTCAAGGCATTATCTGAACAAAAGGTTAATGCACAATTCATTATAATATCTTTTTGGATGTACATTAATTAGGTTATTTTCATGTATATAATTGTTTTATATGTATCATGAACTACCTTGATGAATGCTCTATGTTGTTTGCATGATTTGTTTTTACATTTTATTCATGCATATGTACTCACATTGTGATTATGGCATATGATTATAATCTATCAAAAGTTTAAAACCATATCTATATTGATAATTGAACCAGAAGTTCAAATTCAAATTTCAACACCCTATTGCTCAAATAAAATGAAAATAAAAAATACGAGGGATAATTCGAAAACTATTGATGCGATCTTCTTAAAGATACGCATTTTGCGATATATAGATCTCGCAGATCTATGGTCTATATAGACCAATATGGACATCAAAAGTATGACATGACACCGCTGACTCTTTTTAGAGTAATCTCACTTTATAAGGAAAGATTCTTGAATCTAACCTTGCGTATAAGCTCACTCCTGAAGTCGTGGCTTAATAGATCGGTGAGAAATACGTGATGAAATTCGCAACCACGAATTTATTTCCCTTAAGCATGTTTCTCTATCCATATTAAACCTTGATGACTCAAGAAACTAATGGCCTGAAGACCATACTTGAGCATTCAAATGGACTTTCAAAAGTCCCACATAAATATGAAAAGTAGAAGTATAGAGAATAGCTCATTCCCTTGTATATGTCTTCTAGTAAGAATGATGTTTCTTCTTCCTTATAAATAACAATATGGAAGACTGAAAACAGGGAAAGTCCAGGAGCAACTATGTCCTAATATAAAAAGGGAAAGGAAAGATAAGATATCCTCGATATGGAATACGCAATGGCAAACTAAGTCAAGACCCAGAAGTTCTAAAATAGACACATACTGCTATTGCAATATGAAATGGTCATTAATTTATGTCATAGATAGTATATACAAAGCTAGTCTAAAGACGAAAGTCGATCTAGTTATTGTGTACTTAGCTATTTCCCGAGGACAAATAGACTTTTGAAAACAAATTAAATATATTGCCATAACATAATTATTAGTGAGCTCCAACATAATTATAGACGTATGCTTTCAAAAGCATCTCTCCCTAATAACAGTCTAGTAGAAACTATTTTTTGGGACGTCTGACTTAAAATTCAGCCTTTGCAAACTGAATACTCTATATGACGATGTCTCGTACTCTCAAAAATCAAGAATAGAAACTTACTTGTTTTCAATGGATATTCGTTAAAATGAAATCCCTCGTGAATGACTCAAGAATATTGAGTTTTCAAATGGACTTTCATACGCCATACATAAATTCAAAAGGAGGAATTAAATGTAACACCAGAAGTGTCCATAATCATCCAAGCTTTAAATTTGGAACGATATAATATGTCAACATGGATTGATGATGCAAGACGTCATTAACACATCTTATGAATCTGAAGAACACGAAGTTTCTTCAGGAGGGTTCGTTTTCATTGTCCCATTTAACGGGACTCTCAAAACTTCATCTAATATAATTTAAGATGTTATATTTACTATCATCGTTAAAATGATAAGACCTCTAGGTCTCTTGAGAGTTCTTGAGGGATAAAAGTGGACTTATCCACTCCCTACATAGGGTTGATGATGTACCTTAATGTACTCATCCATATATCCTCTGAAAATGGTCATAATCAAACCTATTATCCAACTGTTTTTCACATCATATATGACACATTATTAAATGGCGGGAACATTGAATAATACTGGGCAATCAGCCATAATTTGCAACTAGAATAAAGTTAAACACCCTGGAGTCTTGTTCACACTCAAAATGGGTTGTATGAATTAATCATTAAAATGATTTAAACGGATTACTCATCCGTTAAAAATCCAGTTGCTTGGTGACTGCATGGGGACATGCAATTACACTACATACCATCAAAACACCTCCTTAGAACCTATTTATATGAGCCTGATCACCTCATATAAACAGTTTTCGAGAAACCCTAACGTGGGAACAGTTTAGAGCACATCTTATAGATTGTGCCATGATGTGTCCACATCCCCATAGCACCACTATAAACCATCAATATGCCGTCTTAGAACTATTTATTGGGCGTAATTATCCTAAATAAATAGATTCCGAGCACTCCAAATGGGTGAAGCATTTAGAGCACATCTCATAGATTGTGCCTTTGATGGGTCATTATATAAAGAATCGATAGTGAAGATCAGATCCTGAGGATCCTTCATATTCAGAACTCTTTGAATTCCCAGTATTAGTTCTTGACCATTTCAAATATCATGAAACGTGATGAGATCCTGAAGATCCACACTTCTGAAACTGTTAAACAGTTTTTGGACATATTTACTGACAATCCGAATATTGTCAAATTCACGCATCCATGCTGCTAAAAATCTAGTTATGATCGACATACTAAAAATAATGGATGCAATCCACCAGTAGCAGAAGTGAATGTTCTCAATGAATGACAGGACATACCACGAGGCTCCAAAGATAGAAAAACTCCTGGAGACCTTTAAACAATACTACCACATGAAAGTGAGCTCATCTCCATATCCTCTCCTCTTCCAAAACTTATAGAGAGATGAATCTGGAATAAATTAAAATATTATTGAATAATGTACGTACATGGGGAGGTGTTTGGATAAAAAACACATTTGTCGACAATTACTCACATTTCATTTAGCCGCTTAAATGATAACTATTAATATCTCTCCACACTCCATTTCCTAAAGCAAGCGTAGAGATTGACAAAAAATGTAGAACGAGGCAATAATAAGTTGAGCTAGACTCACTTATGAAATGTGAAGTATTTGGATCTATAGTCTTGATATCAAAAGATATCAAACATGTGTGTATAATGAGTATTGAATAAACATAAATAATTAATAAATAAAATTGTATGCTATAAGTGACAGTCTATAGCTTATAGGTTCATTTCGCTGAAACCATGAAGCAAGTAAGATGAGATTGACTCACTTACGAAATAAAACTGATGCATCAGGCTCCCAGTTTATGTTTGCGAAAATCCTGCGATTGGCCAAAGAAAATTTTGGGTTTTTGCTGCTATGGATGTTGTGACAGCATACTTTATGGATTTATTCCTAATTTTCTTACTTTTTTGAATTGACTTTGAGACGTCTATTCTATGAAATATATATAATTCAACCAATAAAGTTCCTTATCAATATAAGGACTCCTAATAAAGGTTGTCTTTGCATCTTTAAAAGAGAACCGAAAATGATTTGGGATTATATTTTCAAATGACTCAAATCGCATCGGATCTCCTGAAGAGAAAACCGAACTATCTGTTTAAGCATAACTATCAAATATGATATAAAAGACCTAGGCAAAAATCTTGGCTTACAGACTTATTATCTAAAAGATGAAACCCTCATCCAGAAGATGAAAATATTATCTAGCAGATGAAAATATCATCCAGCAGATGAAAATATCATCCAGCAGATGAATCTCATGTGACATTTAACTTCATACACCCGAAGTTGATGAAGATACATGGACAATTGTAATCCACTAAATACACCAATTGGTTGTATTAATTTACATAAAGACCCTTTTCTTTCGCTGGAAGAGGGGAAGAATATCCTAGGTCCTGAAGTGCCTTATTTGAGTGTCTTTGATACACTCCTTTGTCTGGCCAACTGCACACTTCTCTATATAGCACGATAGTAAATCTGTTTAGCCAGTTACAGTACAGCGCCTGTACCGTGTCACTAGACTGAAGATATGCATCTTCTGTGCTGCCTCCAAGGGTCACTCCTATAAGGGATCATCCTCCATGTTAAACATATTTGCAGATGCAGGTAATAAATCATCACGATGACCACCTCGAAGGACATGCCACATCCTGGAAATCTGCAAAGCATGCAACTGAGGCAAACATCATCCTACCTTTCTGAGAAGCTCATCATCCAAGAAGCAAATTAAGAGTATACATAGCTACACCCTGAAGTAACTCACAGACACAATAACGACTGGGTCAGTTACTAGAGACATGGAGATATCTACCGAGTATGCAGACTTTGCCACTTCCCTAGCACATTCTTGAGAAGTTTACATCAAAGGCGATGAGACAGAGCACACATCTTCAGAGGAGCTCCCTTGGATTCAGTAGCTGTCGTATATGAGCGATACTAGTATAGATGAGCGATGCTTGTATTTTGTATTTTTTTCTTGGAACATTGTGGATGCGATTGATGTATAGATGCCTAGAGATCTGTAAGCCTGAAGCTCGTACAGATCAGGGGAAGTTAAATGTAGAGTTGTACTCTTTTTCCTTAACTATGGTTTTTTCCACTGGGTTTTTCATAGCCAAAGGTTTTAACGAGGCAACCACATTAACTCTGGATTCAGAAGTATCCACCTCTAGTGATATCCACAGAATAGGGGAAGTTAAAGAGGCTTATAGTATCTAAGTTAGGATCTAGAAGTTTCCACCCCTTGTGATACTCATAAGCACTATGAATCCTGAAGTATTCATATGTCGAGTTTACAATGATGGATGGATACGGAGAAGTGTTATGAATAGGCCTTGCAACATTTGGTATTAGGAGCTTTGGTATCCACCATGATTGTAAATGACCCTTGGCATCCATCTTAATATATATATATATGATCTATGGCCTCCACCATAGAGATTGATTCTCAACATGAAAAACCTTATTCTCGATGATTAAAACAAATCCCTAATTATCTGACGACTTGTTGGAATTTTAGTCGATTTTATTACTCTTGACAACCATTAATATAAATGTGTCTAAAATGAAGGAGAAAACGCTTGGAAACATTAATTTTTGGTAAGATCTCATACTTGCTACTTTACATAAAGCAGTTAACAATCATCCCAATAACTACTGTTAGTTATTTTGAGAAAACACACATACACCCCCCCCCCCCAAAAGAAAGGAAAAGAAAAGAAAAGAAGAAACCAAGCTTGCAAGCGAAGAAAAAACGTAGACAATATGAAGAAGAAGAATGCCATGATATACATGGTTCGACCAATCATACTCGACCTACATTCATAGAGTACTGAAAAAGAAATGTGATATGTGAAATGAATGCAAGATTACAAGACGAATCCTCATCTTACTGATAATCTCTCAACTCTCCCACATAAACTAACCATCCAATCCTTTCAACAACCATTAAGGGGAAAAGCTAAAAGATAACAAGCCCCTCTCATCTAAACAATAAGAAACATACTAAATGTTACAAGAAAACACTATCATAATACAATTCGTACTTGGTTGTCGCTTACAATTAAATAACCAAATCCTTATACCAACTAAATTTGTAACCCAATAACGATTCCTTTTCAAACTCCAAATCTAAAACCAAATTGAAATATAACCCGAAACCTTTCACTTGAATTCAATCTGGATTCAAAAAGAGAAGTCATATCATATTAAAACTCATGTATGTTGTATCACAATTCTCAACACTCCACCTTGATACTAAAACACAAAATCTATTGGATGCATGACTCGTCTCGAAATGTGCGAGCGCTACTCCCAAGTGTAGGAGATCTATCAAGTTGTAAACTTGGAGGTCAGGTGTTGAATCCATGGGACAGTCAACCTGCAAACCAAAAGAATCAGTCTCTAAAGAGTAGTAAATCGACGAAAAGAAATCACCTTTCTAAAGTGAGAGAATTGTGATGATGGTTTTTAAGTAAACATGAACGTGGTACTAAAATGTGTACGGAGAGTCTATCTAAGGAAACAATGAGAGGAGTGCACGTCGGTTGTGATTTTGTTAGAGTATGTGTAAGCAATGGTTATCAACGTCTTTTCTATAACTCAACGTTTCACCCCACTAGGGTATGAGAACATCGGAAAGTATAACGATAAATGATCATTCAAAATGCTGTAAATAATCACGTAAGTTACTAGCTTCATAAAGAATTTAAATTCATGTGCCCGCAAGGGTCACGTCAATGTTCACAAAGTTCATGCCACGAATAAGTCTGCAAAGATCAGATTCGATCCAAGTACATCAACAAAGAGAATACTTGAATAATACGTGTAGAATCTAGCAAAATATGTGATATAACAGGCAAAATAAGGCAAAAAGACCTAGAAACCAAAGATTACAACACCCTAACTATATCACAACCAAAACACAAGGGTACTAGCCATGCATGTAGAGAAGAAAACTCATATTTATAAGCAAATACATGTTCAAAGTCTCAAAATACGTGCTAAATACGCAAAATACAAGGTATAAGTTCAGATTTATATCACCAAAACTCCTCCAAAAGCCTTAGAATTTCTCATGCAAAAGCCCCTAGCCTCCGTCTCCAAATCCCCAGAAGATCACACAAAAATACGCACTATAGCTCCTCCAATACACTCAAAATACGCTAAAAACAAGTCTAAATACACACTGTAATTCGCAGGGTATTTATAGGGGTATAAGGTCGGTTCGGATACAAATTTTTCCCTCAACCCGCTCTAAAATTTTCTTCAAACCTGCAACCCATGTCAGCACAAATCTGGGCCATTCGATCAAGGCGGGATTCTCCCTGGTGTCGCCATGTGTCCACGCTTAGCGGAGTTGCGCCTGCTTGGTCCAACCGGCTCTGCTTTTGCTTCTTTCGAATCGCTCGTGCCTTCGATCCTTCGCTGTCTGATCGAGAGCTAAGCGGCTACAAGCTCGCCAAGTAGCCTATATCTTGAGCCAGCTATCGCTGCTTCGTTCAATTGCGGGGTGATTATGAGCCGTTGATCTGCGATCGTGCGGGTTCAAATTGGCCGCGTCGCCCTCGTAAGCGCCCATTCGATTAAGCGGGGAATCCTCAGATGACTGCAACGTGTCTCTGCTACGTTTGTATTTCGAATTCGAATCAGCCTCAATTACAGCCGTTGGATGATGATCGGACGGGGGCTGTTGAGCCGCGTCTCCCAAGTGTATGCACCGTTGGATGAAGGGCGGACGATCGTGATGTTGCCACGTGGCCTACCCTGATGAGTTACACGTATATACTCCGTATTTTGGCCATATTTACAAATTTAAATGGTATTCTGCTTTCACAAATTCATTGAAATTAGCATATATCTTAAAAAATACAAATAAATAGTCGTTGGAATCATGATCGAGATCTTCACACGAAAAATACAAAAAGGACAGAAATACTCAGTTTATTGCTGTTTTGTGCATATAATAAGAGTTTACTCTAATAATTAAGGATATTCTAAATACGATCGTATTAGAGACCAAATAAGTACCACATATTCACAAAATGGGGTTAAATGTGGGGCTAAATACGTAATATTTACCATGAATCACACCACCAACTAGCGTTTTGCTTGTCTCTAGCAAAAAGAGCAACTAAATCGGATGTTCAGAAATATATTAAATCCTTCCAATTGTCTAAGGCATGGCTTAATAATGCACTTTCGATCATAATATTTACCACGAATATACACAATTATGAATGAGATCAACTCCATGACATTTTCTCTAATCTAGTTTAAATACATAACATACATGCATCGTTTTACATAGGCCAAAAGTATAACTCAACATCAATTCATAATTTTCTAATTTTCAAGGAATCAGCATTATTTAAAGATCATCTGATTTATGGGTGTTGAGTTTGCCATATCTCTTTTTTTTGATTTAGAATGATCCATGTAATGAGCTTTCAGTTAATGACTACTAGGCCAGACGACCTTCGGGCATTCGGCTTAGAAGGGCCACTCGAACTTAATAACTCGAATCATCTAAGTTTTTTTATCCCTTTTTTGTGTGTACTCCCCATACATCCTTCTTTCGACACGAATATCCAATGCTTCCTGAGGCACGAAGACCCGGATACTTGATAAACTCACGGGAACGATGCACTTTATTGTTTTTCTCATTTTTTTCATTTTTTCTCTCTCTCTCTTTTTAGCAACTCACACTCGTCGGGCAGTGAGTCATCAATGGGAGTGGCTTTTGGGTCGAGAGTAGATAACCTAGATAGATGGTTGGCCACGACATTCTCCGTCCCTTTCTTGTCCTTGATTTCTAAGTCAAATTCCTGAAGGAGGAGAATCCACCTGATGAGGCGCGGCTGACGTGCGTTTAAATTTTATATATTCATGCACGTCTTCTTTGTGTTTTTCCGTTGTTTTCCGTCGTCCCGTATCCATTTTCTTGTGATTTCTAGTTTTCTTTCACTTCTTTGTGTTTTTGTGTATTTACAGGAGATTGCCAGCGTTGGGGACATATAATAAAGATATCATAAGCCCCTGGAGCAACGGTAGGAGTCACGCGCAATCCAGAGGGTCAAACGATGAAGATTGCCATTTCTCAGTCCTCAACCGATCGGGTGGACACAGCCACCTGATCGATTGATGCACATGTATCCGACCCGGACGAAGGCTGAAGTGAGGAGCGGCTCAACCGACCGGTTCGTCGACCGGTTGAACACAGCAGAGCTCTCGGCCATTTGAAGCTGAATTCCAACCGATCGGGTGACATCTCACCCGATCGGTTCATCTGGAGTTAATTACCCAAACGATGACCCGGAGAGCTCAACCGATGGTTCGCTGACCGTGTGAAATTTTGGGGATAATTCCAACCGATCGGTTGAATACTCAACCGATCGGTTGAATACCTGATGCTGCATCGCCCCAAATATCGAACCGATGGCTCCACCCGCTCTCCTCAGCGCCCGGTTGAGGCTCCCGAAGCCGACGGCCAAAGCATCAAGCAGCTCATCCGATCGGTTGATGCTTCAACTGATCGAGTGACGTCAATTTGTATAAATAGTTTCCCTAGGTTTCAGAAAACGGGGAGTTGTTATTTTTTCTATCTTTTTCTTGTACGGTGACGGCTGGAATTTTATTGCATTTTGTAAGTCTTTTGATTGCTTTCAAACTTTAATACTATCTTGATAACATTGCTACTGCCTCATTTCAATCGCTTGATCATGATTTCTACGGTTGATTTTCATTTAGATTGCTTTTTAGCTATGATTTGTGAGTAGTTCCCAAATCTTGGATTTTGGTGGAAACCCCTTCGTGGGTTCTCCCTAATGCGTCCATAGGACTAGGATTTTGATAGGGATTAGGAATTTAGATGGTTACACGGGGTGTTTCATTGTCATTGGCGGGAAAAAGACCGCCTTTGACCGTCGGGCCAAAGGGAATAAACTTGGCGATTGACTCCCTAGCCACAGCTCACGCCCTTAGTGTAGACATTGAATCCTAGCACGTGGGAACGGTAGGATGAGATGTTGGGAGTAATCGTTGCGAGCTTAGTGCTCCCGGAGTCGATCTGTGTTAATGGACATGGGAATGCCCACCGTCCGTACCCGGGTAGTCCAGCGTATCATCCTGGGTGTCGACCGGAATATCGGGCCCATGGGACGCTGGTATCACTCTTACAGGCAACGTCTCACCACTAAACCATAAATCCAATCGTATTCCTATCCGTAGGTCGTAATAGTGAGAACACACGATAGGGTGGAAACCGAAGTCCTAGGTTTCCTTTTATATTTTTTATTCTCCGTTTTACATTTTGTGACAAACTATCGATCGTACGGGCTAGCTCACCCATAGGGTGAATCGGTTCCTCTTTGACACAAGCACAACACATGCCTCCATGTGTTCGACCCCCAAGCCACACTACAACACCGTGCGCTTGCGGTATAAATATTTAAATCTGGTATCCCCAATCCTATTGCACTTTTATGCTCAAAAACTAGGGGACGTCAAGCTTTATGGTGCCATTGCCGGGAAGGCAACGTGCTTGTTTATTTTAGGACCCATTGAACCATTGAGTCTAGCTCACATCCTCACCTCGCGATAATTTTCGCAATCTACACCTTTTTGATTTTACTTCGACATATTGTATATATTAGTTGTATAGAATTGGTACCATCACTGCTCCTCGCCTCCCCATTCATACAACCCGTGCTATTAATGTGCTTTCTTTCCGTGTAGTTCTCCCTCTCTCCTTTTCCTACAGGTTTTCTACTCCGCGACAAGGATGTTGTGTGCTGTTTCGGGCGATATCTGGGATCAGTCGCACCACGTCAGCTGTTTGGCAAGGAATTTGACAGAATCTCTAAGCACCTCGAACGTCATATCCTTTCTGTCAGCTGCTGTAGAAAATCAGAGGAGGTATCATGATGAGCAGCAGCATCCACTCCCGACAACTTTCTTTCCTCCAGATGAAGCGACGCATATTGACGTACCCAGTTTCGAAATCAATGGGGAGGAATTATGCACCTACGAGGAGTTTTGCCCGGAGGACTATCAGATGGAATTCATCGAGTACGTCGAACCGGAATCAATCTATCCCTTGTAGACATCTATAGAGCACCCTGGATCTTGGGACAGTGAGGAAGCTGAAAGTAGTGGTGGAGAACTATCGACTGTTGAAACATGTTTTTGCGTTGAGGCCTTCTACCCGGATCATCATCATTTACCTGAGAAAGACCCAAAGCCCTCCTCACTTATCCCCTCTTTGCCTTGTGAAGCTTTGTCTTGCGAAACCACGGGTGGAAGTGAAGTTTCGGATGCTGGCTTCCAGGATACCCAGGAAGAAGTCCTTTCACCGGAGGATGCTCAGCTTGAGAAATACGTGTCAGGGCCCCAAGAGGTTGAGATGAAAGAGTTACCTTCGGGACTGAAGTATGAATATTTAGGGGATAATTCGACGCTGCCAATCATAGTGAACTCCTCGCTGCCTGAAGACCAGATGACCAAGTTACTTGGTGTTTTAAAAAGATTTAAGAATGTTTTCGGGTATGCAATCGAAGATTTGAAGGGAGTGAGCTTGGGGCTTTGCTCACATATGATACTGCTTGAAGACGAGCAAGCCTCCTCAATTGAGCCACAATGAAGATTGAATCCCATCATGATGGAGGTGGTCAAGAAGGAGATTATTAGACTCCTACATGCCGGGATCATATATCATATCTCCGACAGTCGCTGGGTTAGCCCGGTGCACGTTGTACCCAAGAAAGGAGGAATGACGGTAATGCGCAATGAGAAAAATGAGCTCATACCCACTAGGACCGTCACGGGGTATCGGATGTACATCGACTACCGTAAACTGAACAAGGCCATAAGGAAGGATCACTATCCTCTTCCTTTCATTGATCAGATGCTCGAGAGGCTGGCGAAGCACAACTACTTCTTCTTCATGGATGGATATTCCGGCTTTCTGCAAATCCCCACCTATAATGATGACCAGGAGAAGATGACTTTTACTTGTCCTTTTGGGACGTATGCCTACAGGAGCTACATTTCAAAGATTAATGTCAGTAATCTTCTCCGACTACTCCCAGGATATAATAGAGGTCTTCATGGATGACTTCTCCGTCTATGGAACAGAGTTTGACTCGTGTCTCCGCAACCTGACAAAAGACTTGGAAATGTGCCAGGATAAAGGACTAGTGCTGAACTGGGAAAAATGCCATTTTATGGTCCAAGAAGGAGTTGTATTGGGGCACGTCATCTCTTCAAGGGGGATCGAGGTAGCTAAGGCAAAGGTAGAAGTGATCGAAAAACTTTCGCCTCCACTTAACCTTCGGGGAGTCCATGGTTTTTAAGGGCATACGAGATTCTACTGCCGCTTCATAAAGGACTTCTCCAAGATTTCCAGGCCCTTGACTCAACTCCTTGTGAAGGATGCACCTTTCATCTTCGACAACAAGTGTATGGAAGTCTTCCGACTTCTGAAGCAAGCTCTCATCTCTGCACCCATGATTCAGCCGCCGGACTGGAGTCTACCATTCGAGTTAATGTGTGATGCTAGCGATTATGCAGTTGGGGCGTTTTGGGGCAGAGGAAGGATAAAAATCTACATGTTATATACTATACGAGCAAGACCCTCGACGTAGCCCAAAGGAACTATACGACCACAGAGAAAGAATTGCTAGCTGTCATCTATGCCATAGACAAGTTTCGGCAGTATCTTGTTGGTGCCAAGGTAATCGTGCACGGATCACGCGGCTCTAAAATACCTTTTGAGCAAGGAGGAGGCTAAGCCGCTGCTCATTAGGTGTATTCTCCTCCTCCAGGAGTTCGACTTGGAGATCAAGAACAAGAAGGGGGCAGAGAATGTCGTTGTCGATCACTTGTCTAGAATGCCTACTCTCGATCTGTCACGCCCCGCTTTCCAAAAGTACGGAGGCGAAGCGTGACTAAGGCCCGCTTAGGCCAGAGCTAAGAGCTCAGACCCAATAAGCGTCTGTGGTTTTCCAAAACAAAGGAACAGGTCCCTGCTGTTGGATCTGGATCCTAGCCTAGAGGGGGGGTGAATAGGCTAATAAAAAAATTCTCGTGCAACCCACGAGAAATCACACGCAGTTAAAAGCACAACCAGAGTAATGAAAAGCAGACACAGAGTACACAGCAGATTTACCCTGGTTCGGTCGTCCCAACGACCTACTCCAGCCCCCAAAGCAAATACTAGATTGAATAGTGCAATAGGTACAAAGTCACAAGTTAGAGCACGCTCAGAGCACCCTCTACGTCTCTACACTCACCAGACTCTCAGTATCCCACACACAGTGTTTTCTCTCGCTATCAATCCTAGCAAAGCTCTCTACCAGCTAGTCCCAAACTAGCTGGGTCCCACTTGTCTAGTCCCAACTAGACAAGTCCCAAAATAGTCCCAAAATAAAGGTAAAAGTTTCCCCTACAGAGAACGTTACACTAATACACAAATAAAAGAGTTTAAGGGTTTAGAAATGCTCAGTTTGTGTCCGTGTAGGCATCTCTGTCAATCAGCACGTCGTCAGCTCCAATCTGACGCAAACGGTGTCTCAATCCGACTCCTGGATGTCAAGTTATGCACTGGTCTGTGCGTAAGGTAATCTCAGTTCAAACAGCGGTCTGTGCGCTCAGCAACTCCTTAAATAATCTGCGGTCGGTGTGCAAAGCAGAACAGTTCAAATCCAATAAATAAGCCGTCTGTACGTACAACAACTTCCTTTAAATTTCTTGCCACGTCAGCAAGGCGAATTCTCTCTCTTCTTCACGAGATCAAGCGGGCGTCGATATCAACCGTTGATTTCCATGCGTTTCCCGTGATCGTGTGGATGCGAGGTCACCACGTCAGCTACGTTCTCGTCATCTTCGACTAGGGCATGCAGGAGCTCGTCTCACGGCGGCAGCGGCTTGAGATAGCAGGCGGGCGACGACTTCGTTGGGCGCTGATGAACGGCGGCGGCCTTGTCTTCAATAACAACGACGATGACTCACGACGGTGGCAGAGATCTTCGCTTCGAGCCCTCGTCGAAGATCTTCAGTAGCTCTAGGCGATGCGAATCTCTTCGACAATCAGCGATGATTCTCCGAGTGGCAGCGAGATCAGAGGCGTTTGCGAGCTTCTTCGTCGTCTCCTTCTTCGTGCAGCAGCGGCGGTCTCCGTGTGACAGCTTCGAGACGGCGAGACTCCTCAGGCGGGGCTCTCCGATGAACGGCGGTGACTTAGTGACGGGGGCGATGATCAATGGTGACGACTACTTCTTCGTCAGTAGCTCCGTCGCGTGCTCGTCGGCGTTCTTCTCGGCGGGCGACGTTGACGTACAGCTTCACGGTCTTCGACAGCGATGAGCCCTTCGTTTCTTTCTCCGGCAACGGTGACGTTTCCAAGCAGCGACACTCAGCGAAGCTCCGAGCGGCGACTTCAACTTCTCCGTTTCGTTCTAGGGACGTTTCGAACGTTGATCACCGAACAGCTCCTCGGCAGCGTGCTTGGACTACGGGATCTTGACGACGAGGAGCTCCTCCGATGGTCGTTCGACTGCAGCACAACGGCGATACTTTTGGATGGTGATCTTCTCCGGTGATCACTCTGCAACAGCGACGACTCAGCTCCGGTGATGGCTTTCCAACGGCGGCGGCGTGGGCTTTGTTCGGTGGCTCTCTACCTCGCTGAGGTGCTCCTTCGACAAATTGCTTCTTCAACGATGCTTGAGCACGAAGCGTACTGTGAGGTCTTTGGAGAATTGTTTTTGGATTGGCTACGCAAGGGGATGATGAAGATAGAAGGAATATGCGAGGGTTTAGAGCTTTTGAATTTCTTTGTATCTCCCCTAGGTTTTTTATAAAGCAGCCGCAACCTTATTTTTAGCCCCCCTCTCCAATGTTTTTTGATTGCCGTAGGTAAAAAAATTTGTATATGGCCGTGCCCTATCTCTCTTTGGGTTGAGGGTTTTTATAATAGATGGGCTATGAATGGATGGCAAGGATTGAGGCTTGATGGACCAAGTCAAGATAGATGTTGAATAGGATATGAGTAGCACCACATCTCCCAAAATGATTTGATTCAATCCAATAGAATATTTGGCAATGGATAGGATATTATTTTTGAATTTGGCTAGGATGAAGTTTGGCTAGGATGAGGACACTACCAACTAGGAAATTTGTAGTTGGCTAGGGATCGGGTTGAATCAACCAATTTTTGATTTGATGTGAAATTCAAAAAGATTTGAATTGACCCAAAAATCCAATTTGACCAAGTCAAACTTCTTTGAGCACACACACTCCCTTTCTCCCAATAAGCTCTACGAATAGAAATTCCGCCAAATACTGAGAATACATTGTTTCGCCAAGCCTGGAACACACTGAGCACACACATTAGATATACCGACACGTTTGTCATCATCAAACCAAGATCCTAGATCGTTGCTTCCAACAATCTCCCCCTTTTGGTGATGACAAACCCATAAAAGATTTGATCAATAGAAATGAGTGTGTGAAGTGTGTTGAAGGGTGTGTGTGAAGTGTGTTGAAGGGTGTAATGCAATATGAATCATGAGATGAATATTCAATCACTACAACATGGCATGCGCAAACTAATAACAAATACAATAGCATGCTCCCCCTTCTCTCAAGCTCCCCCTTCAACAAGTATTCAAGTATATTTCAAGCTCCCCCTTCAACAAATAATATCAACATCAAAGCTCAAAGTTCATGCAAAAACTTTAGTGTATATTTCAAAGCTGTCAAAATCTTTTCTTTCTCCCCCTTTGTAATCACCAAAAGTGGATCAATGAAGTCACAAAAATATCCCATGCAAAAATAAGTCATTATTAGAAGTAGCGTGCAATTTGCATGAGTATTCCAAATAATGGACAGGTCAAGTTCATGGAATTTCATACCAAGACTTCTCCACCTTTGTGTAAGTGAAAAGATATATAGACAATAAAGTACAAGAGGAGATTCAATTTCAAATATTCAACCAAATCAATCCACATTTTCCACTTTTCATGAAAATCACTAGGATTGATTTTTCCCACCTCATCAAAGATGAGTTCAAGTTACCGAATCCCAAAACATGGCCTAAAAGGACTTTTAAATGTGGAATGGCATTGCTTGACGAGTTATATACACCAACGCTAATGATTACCTATGTAGCACAAGTTGGATACTCGTGGGTTGTGTTTATCCATTTTTCATACGGAGCAAATATCGTTTTTTTTCTTTTTTTTCAATTCTTTTGTGCTCAATTTTAATTCATGGCTAAACACATCATATCCCTTAGAAATTTCAGAAATTAATCATTCCTACATTCACTTTCCATTATTCTTCAAAAGAATCTCCAAAAGCACTAAAACGTCAAATATCGTGAAAGTGCAAATGTAGGTGTAGAAGTCAAGTTTGAAACTTATGAGACATGTCATGGCTACTAAAAAGAATAACATCATGTTCATGTAGCTACAACAATAATGAATTGACTTCTACAAGGGATAGAATTGATCATTCATAAAGTACCACTTAAGAGATTCATAAGAGGATATTCAATAAGCACATTTTTTTTTTGGATTTTTGTTTTTCAGTTTTTTTTTTCAGAAATAAAAACATTAAAAATCATGCATGCAAGCACACAAAAGAAAATAAGTCAAGCACACACAACAATCTATGAAGGTATGCAATGAAATGCAAAGAGGGATAGAAAATTATACCTTCTCGTCTCTTTTTGACGAAGGAGCTAAAAGAATGAAGCATTGAGTTTATTGCTCCTCGCCAAAACTCCGTCACACCTACATGAAAGGTGTTAAGTGTGACCTTGGAATCCAACAAGGTCCACTAGTGTTAGCCAATATTGTTTTAGGAACCCACACTTGTTTAAACTTGATTTTAGTGTTCCTAAATTTACAATAGTATGAAGTATGGCCTACACTATCACAAGTAAAGCACTTTGCATATAAGTTCTTCGCAATAGACGGTGCATTGTGGAACTTCTTGAATTTTTGCTTTTCAACGTTTTTCAGACCAAAACCAAGTCCTCTTCTATTATTGCCATATAATTGATTCTCTAAAATAGTGTCCAACGATTGTTTTCCCGTAGAGAATTTCTTAATGGCCAATTCAAGATTAGAGACTTTGGTTTTCAACAATTTATTTTCTTCCACAAGCAATGTGCATTTACTTATAAAAGCTCTCTTGTTTTCCTCTTCCTTCTTTTCAAATTCAATCATTTTTCTTTTAAAATCATTATCCAACATGCAGAATTTATCATTAAGCTCTCTAATAACATAGTCTTTTTCAGTCTCGAGTTTAATCAAATCAAGTTTAAGCATGCTAATATTATTCATCAAGGAAGGGCGAGAGAGACAAGGTGCTTCATCATTAAAACTGGATTTTTCCTTTTTCAGAATATCAATAGTAGAGTCACGTGCAACAATATCAATTTTGAGTTTTTCAATCTCTTTAGACATTTCATATTCAGATTGTTGCATTTCAAAGTTCTCATTTTGATAATCATCTATAGTGGATTCAAGCTCTACTATTTTATCTTGCATTTCTTTACAGAGAGTAAGGAGTTCAGTTTTACTACCAAAAGTTACCTCATTGTGTATTCCCATCATTGCCATGCATGAATGGGCTTCGTGTTCCTCCTCCTCGCTCTCAGCTTCGCTATCCATGTCCCAAGTAAGCGCCTTGGATTTTCCCTTTTCTTTATCTACCTGAGCTGTCTCATGTGGGCAATCCCTCATTCGATGTCCTCTTTTCTTGCATTTAAAACAAGTCATTCTATTAGTAGTATTCTGATCATAATTTTGCTTGGAAGACTGAAAAAAGTTAGAGCGATTAAACCTGGGTGCCATTTCTGCTCTTCCTTGCTTGGTCTGGACAAACTTTCTGAAATTTTTGACCATTAGCGCAATGTCATCTTCTTCTTCTTCACTTTCGTCAGCTTTTAGAGCAAGTGGCTTGGTAGCTTTCTCCTTTTCCTCAGGTTTCTCCCTTTCATCAATATTTTGCAATTCAAGCTCGTGGGACATTAGATTACCTATCAAGTCCTCCACCCTCATCTGTGACAGATCTTTCGCTTCTTGGATGGCAGTGACTTTAGGCCTGAAAGAGCTTGGCAGTGCTCTTAATCTCTTTCTCACCTGCTCAAGGCTAGAATATGGCTAACCGAGCGAACTAGACTTGTAGACAATGTTGGTGAACCTCGCAAACATTTCTGATATCGTCTCTGATGGTAGCATGCGAAATCCCTCGTATTCCGTGCTCAGAAGTACAAGTCTAGACTCCTTCACCTGTGACGTTCCCTCATGCGTCACCTCCAAAGTATGCCATATTTCCTGCGCAGTTAGACAATGTGAGATACGATTGAATTCAGATTTATCTAATGCACAAAAAGAGCATTCATAGCTTTAGCATTTAAAGAATAAAGCTTCCAATCATTATCATCACACTTATCATCAGGTTTAGGCATCTCAGTATTTTCAATTTTGATAACAGGTGATTTATATCCTTTTTCAACAATTTGCCAAGCTTTATAATCAATAGAAATAAGATAGATTTTCATACGATTTTTCCAGTAAGCATAATCTCCTCCATTAAATCTAGGTGGTCGGGAAATAGACTGACCATCAGCAAAAGCACTATCAATATTGTCCATGGTCAAACTAGGCTAGATCTACTAAACTGGCTCTGATACCACTTGTTGGATCTGGATCCTAGCCTAGAGGGGGGGTGAATAGGCTAATAAAAAAATTCTCGTGCAACCCACGAGAAATCACACGCAGTTAAAAGCACAACCAGAGTAATGAAAAGCAGACACAGAGTACACAGCAGATTTACCCTGGTTCGGTCGTCCCAACGACCTACTCCAGCCCCCAAAGCAAATACTAGATTGAATAGTGCAATAGGTACAAAGTCACAAGTTAGAGCACGCTCAGAGCACCCTCTACGTCTCTACACTCGCCAGACTCTCAGTACCCCACACACAGTGTTTTCTCTCACTATCAATCCTAGCAAAGCTCTCTACCAGCTAGTCCCAAACTAGTTGGGTCCCACTTGTCTAGTCCCAACTAGACAAGTCCCAAAATAGTCCCAAAATAAAGGTAAAAGTTTCCCCTACAGAGAACGTTACACTAAGACACAAATAAAAGAGTTTAAGGGTTTAGAAATGCTCAGTTTGTGTCCGTGTAGGCGTCTCTGTCAATCAGCACGTCGTCAGCTCCAATCTGACGCAAACGGTGTCTCAATCCGACTCCTGGATGTCAAGTTATGCACTGGTCTGTGCGTAAGGTAATCTCAGTTCAAACAGCGGTCTGTGCGCTCAGCAACTCCTTAAATAATCTGCGGTCGGTGTGCAAAGCAGAACAGTTCAAATCCAATAAATAAGCCGTCTGTACGTACAACAACTTCCTTTAAATTTCTTGCCACATCAGCAAGGTGAATTCTCTCTCTTCTTCACGAGATCAAGCGGGCGTCGATATCAACCGTTGATTTCCATGCGTTTCCCGTGATCGTGTGGATGCGAGGTCACCACGTCAGCTACGTTCTCGTCGTCTTCGACTAGGGCATGCAGTGTAGTGCCCTGGGAAGCTACTGCACATGTACTAGAGGGGGGGTGAATAGTACTTTTAAATAATAAGGAGTGTTATTCCTAATTATCGTGCAATTAACAAACAACGATGCGGAATAACTACAATCAAGAAATAATGCAAACACAAACACAATGGTTTAATGGGTTCGGATCCACCCAAGTCTCCCCGACTTGTTCCCGGTGATCCTACGTCCCAACCACCCGGATCCCTTCCGGATACTTGAGTTAGAAACCCTAACTCAAGATTTCCAATATGACCACTTGCGAAAACCTCACAAGTGCAAACGACCTACAATCGATGACCGTGACTCCCACAACCCGGGATCACGCAAAACCTCTCACAACCGAGAGTATACAATTCAAATATAACTGAAATGAAATGTTTACCAACAAAATACCTATGCCTTGAGATTTCTTACCAAATTAGGGCAAAGAGGATTTTGATGGAGGAAGAGTCACCAAACCCTAGCTTCAAGAAGATGATCAGCAATGGAAGCCTAGGGATGAGATGGATGACCTAGAATCAAGCCCTTGGCTTGGAAGGCTCACAACCAATGAATCTCTCTTGAGGAATAAGAGTGAGGGAGAGATTCTTTGAGAATGGGAGAGCTTGAAGATGAGAGTTGAAAGCTTCTCTTTGAATCAATAGAACTCTGGAATAGCAGCCTTGGATCCTATGAAATTACCCCTCCAGGTATTTAAAGGATCAAGGGAAAAGGGAGAGAGAAATGTCGCTTTCAAAACTCCAACGGATCTAAATCTGAGGCAGACTAGTCGGTCAAAGAACAACCACTGACCGACTAGTTCATCAACTAGTCGGTCGGTGAAACAACATGAACCGACTAAGAGGTGAACAGTGAACAGATGAAGATTTCAGACCTAGATAACTAGTCGGTCCAAGAAGACATTCTGACCGACTAGTTTCACAACTAGTCGGTCGGTCAATAAACTTAGACCGACTAAGAGTCAAAAACACATAGTCTGAATACAAATGATTTAGTCGGTCCAAGAACAAAAGTTGACCGACTAAATTGTCAACTAGTCGGTCACCAAACGTTCTTAGACCGACTAACGATAAACAGTAGCTTAGGAGAATTTTAGCATGAACAGTAAGTCACAACTAGTCGGTCAAGGAAGCATCACTGACCGACTAGTTCACAAACTAGTCGGTCGGTGAGTCAACGTAGACCGACTAACTGTAAACAGTACTGAACAGGAAATTAAGGAAGCAAACTAGTCGATCCAAGAATAGTTGCTGACCGACTAGATCACCATCTAGTCGGTCAGTACTTCTTCTTGTACCAACTAACATGCGCAAACAAGTCCGAATCGAAGCGCGACGCTTCGAGGAAGTTAGAATGAACTTGTACTAAGATCCTAGAGCTACTATATGAGCGTAATGAAGATAGAAATGTAGGAATTAATCAAGGCTTAACATTCTATAGATCGAAGCTAAAAGACTATAAAATAAACCTTAGCGATCCGTCTTCAAAGCTTCAATCTTCATTCTTGACTTCAAAGAAGGTACAAAAGCTTCAACGAAGCTTTAGGCATGCGATCACGCGCTTTGAGAAGTCTTGAGACGTCGCTTTGGATGTTCTCGTGAATTTGGCGACGATCTCCATAACTGCGCTCACAAATTGTTAGTTCATGATATATGTATGTTTGCTCATCATCCAAAACCAAATCCGGGGAGTCCAATACTCAACATTCTCCCCCTTTTTGGTGATGACAAACCAACATATATAATAATAAAAAATAATGAACTAAATGAAATATACTTACTCCCCCTGCATTGATGACACATTAGTTCCATATGAAATAATAAGCACATACATCAAGCAGACGAGGAAAGTAAAAATTCAAATCCAATATTTGAGATTTAGGATTTGTAATCCATTTTTATATCTTAACTCCCCCTGAATCTAACATATCAAACTAGATTCATGGTAGATTATCATTTAGCACATGCCATTATTATGCCATTATTATATCTCTCCCCCTTTGGCATAATCCAAAAAGAGCGGGAGGAAGCCAACGACAATAAATCATGTCCAAATAATTCATTAAGCATGGGAGTCTAAGAATACGACCACGTTTCATAAGACACCAAAATAACATTCGAATAAAATCAAAGCGTGTCAATGAGACCATAGTCGAAAATCGAAAAACTAAAATCATCAAAATATCAAATGTAAATTCACTTATTGAAGAAATGAATTTACTCTCCAATATCAACATTTATAGCTATTTTAGTGCATGGAAAACAATTCTATGTTTTCATACAACTAAAGCTATTGAATCAAAATGAATCGTCGAACGACGAAATCAATATCAGAGACATACATAAAATGTGCACACATGAATGAACCATCAGAAGAGTGGTGCACATCATAGAATATTAAATGTCACAATATCGATCGAAAATGAACATAAAGTAAAAGCACATCAAAACTAAGTGAAGTGTGCGATGAGAAGTGACAAGGTGATAAAAGTGATACGAAAATCATCATAATAACTTTTAAAACATGTCATGCCAAAAATAGATAAGAATTTCAAAGCATTTATGGCATTCACAATTCTATCATGCTAGGAGAAACAAAATGATACCAATGTAAAGAAATAGATTCTAACCAAGCATGCATTCAACCCTCATGGATACCAAATGTAATCTTATACTTACAACATTAGCTCCCCCTACATTGGTGCATTACCTAAGCACCATCAACTCCGTTTGAATGAAAGTCTTCGCAAAACGAGGAGTTGGTAGGGTTGATATCCCACGGTGGATTGAACCTAGAAAACTTCATTTTGGTATCCAAAAATCCTTTTGGATCCAATGGGTTAGACAACAAATTTGAAATACGAAATAAAAATTATTGTAACCCATAAATTAATATGATCAAAATCAATTTTATAAACATATGCCTTAGTACCCATAACATGATCATAAGCTCATGGTACCAAGCATTGAAGAGTTAAAGGAACTAACCCTTCGGAAACCAAGTCCAAGAGGAACTTGACTTTCCAACATAATCATTATTCAAAATAACATCATTAATATAGGATTGCACATAAACATTCATATCATGATTGCTAGTGTTCTTGGGACCCCAAATAGTGTAAATTTTGGGAATCCTCTTCCTAGTGGTTGCATGCACAAAAGGTTGATTTCTATGTGGTGCATGTGGCCTAGGAGCATGAGATCTAGCAATAGAATTATGATGAGCATGAGATCCATGATGTGGTGTAGCATACATACGTGGATAAGCATGAGGTGTGTATGCATGAGAATGATTATGAGAGTAGGCATGCACATGTGGATGAGATGTTTGAACATATGCATTAGGATGTGCATGAGCATGATTACGTGCACGTGGGTGTCTCATATGAGTGTTTGCACGTGCTCGTGGGTGCGGAGCATAAAAATCATCATTAATATTTGCATGCACCGGTGGAGTAGGATGTGTGTTCCTACGTGGCATAGCATGTGAGTACAAAAATGCATGACCCCTCTTTAGAGGTCTACCCAAAGTGGGTTTTTTTCCAATCGGGGGTGTGTACGAAGTGGAAGCACTATTGGTAGGAGAACTACCAATGGGGTGCTTGCTCCCACTCGTCGAGGCATCGGATGTCGGCCTAACAAAGGTGGTAGGCGATTTGGATGAGTCTCCCATCTTATACCCCAAGCCAATGTGGTGTTTGGCCGGAAGTAAGTCATTTAGGATATTATCCAAATGGCCCTTACCTTTATTGAAATCATTGATACGGCCTAACGTGCACTCATACTTCTCTTTGAGAGAAAGCAAAGAAGCATCCAAAGTGGATACTTGCGATGTGAGTACATAAACACGTGATTTGAGATTCTTATTCTCAATACTCAAAGTTGAGTTTTGAGACGTCAAATCCGCTATCACATGTTCATCCGAATCCTCAACACGAACATGCTCAAGTTGAGATTTGAGGGACTTCACCTCATTTCTCAACAAGCCATTATGAGTAAGCAAACTTGCTTTCTCATTGACGAGTGTCTCAACAATGGTGTCATTGTTGGTGATGGTAGACTTAGGGGAGGTTTGGAGGCTAACAAGTTCATCTTTGGTCTTATTATATCTATCTACTAATTTAGTAAATTTAGACCAAATTTCTTGGTTTGCTAACCTCATTTCATCAATAGTAGGTTCTCCGCTTTCATTCTCGCTACCATCCTCGCTTTCATCCTCGCTATCATCGAAGGAGGACTTTCGATCTTTTGTCTCATTCGCCATGAAACAAAGTTTCGCTTTCTCCACTCTTCCATCATCCGACTCTCCACTTGAGGACTCCTCTTCGGAGTCGGTGAATGTGCCAACAAGTCCTTTCTTGTACTTTCTCGACTTGTCGTACTTTGATGCTTTCCCCTTTTCCTTGTGTTTGTAGAGTGGACAATCCGGTTTGATGTGTCCTGGCTTGTTGCATTTATAACACACGGGAGTAGAAACATTAGTCGAACTAACTTTAGATTTATTCAAAGATATACCTTCTCGGAGGAATCGATCGAACTTCCTTGCCATACGGGCAATGGATTCCATGTCCAATTCGTCTTCCGATTCTTCATCATCGGTAGATGGAGCGGCCTTGAAGGCAATCGTCTTTTTCTTTGGCTCATCTTGCTTCAAGTACGCTTTCATCTTTTCCTTCATTCGGATCTTACTATCCTTGCGTACCTCGTAAGACAACAAGGTACCCATTAGTTGTACGACGGTATATTTATTCATGTCATTACCTTCCTCGATGGCGAAGGTACGCTTTTCCCAACATGATGGAAGACCGTCGATAATCTTCACGACTTTCTCCTTTTGGGTATAGACCTTCCCAAGAGCTTCCAAGTCGTTTGATATATCCACGAAGCGAGCGTAATATTCCTTCATGGTTTCGCCCTGCTCCATATGAAACAACTCAAATTCTTTATTAGCAACGACGAGTTTAGAATCTTTTACCGTACTCGATCCTTCGTGCAATATGAGGAGTTGGTTCCATATTTGATATGCACTCTTACATGTGCATATCTTGTTGAAGTCCTCGGGCTCCAACGCACAATTCAAGGCATTCATTGCCTTGGAATTGGCTACTTCCGCGGCGACCTCCGCGGGAGTCCACTTCGCGAAATCTTCTTCGGAAGGCTCGACATACTCCGTCATGGTGGCTCTCCATAGTGAAGCGCTCCGGAGGAAAATTTGCATCCGGCATTTCTAGTACCCATAGTTGGTACCGTTGAAGTGTGGAGGCCTGACGGAGGATAGTCCTTCCATAACTGAAGAAGCTCCATCGCGGTTCCTGAAGACGTTGTAGTCGTTGTTCGTCATGGCTCTCAACTTTGGCTATGTGTAGATTTGAACTTAGCTTTGATACCAATTGTAGTTTGGTATCAGACTAAGTAGCTGTGACCTTGTAGCTTTGAACTCTAGCTCTGATACCAATTGTAGTGCCCTTGGAAGCTACTGCACATGTACTAGAGGGGGGGTGAATAGTACTTTTAAATAATAAGGAGTGTTATTCCTAATTATCGTGCAATTAACAAACAATGATGCGGAATAACTACAATCAAGAAATAATGCAAACGCAAACACAATGGTTTAATGGGTTCGGATCCACCCAAGTCTCCCCGACTTGTTCCCGGTGATCCTACGTCCCAACCACCCGGATCCCTTCCGGATACTTGAGTTAGAAACCCTAACTCAAGATTTCCAATATGACCACTTGCGAAAACCTCACAAGTGCAAACGACCTACAATCGATGACCGTGACTCCCACAACCCGGGATCACGCAAAACCTCTCACAACCGAGAGTATACAATTCAAATATAACTGAAATGAAATGCTTACCAACAAAATACCTATGCCTTGAGATTTCTTACCAAATTAGGGCAAAGAGGATTTTGATGGAGGAAGAGTCACCAAACCCTAGCTTCAAGAAGATGACCAGCAATGGAAGCCTAGGGATGAGATGGATGACCTAGAATCAAGCCCTTGGCTTGGAAGGCTCACAACCAATGAATCTCTCTTGAGGAATAAGAGTGAGGGAGAGATTCTTTGAGAATGGGAGAGCTTGAAGATGAGAGTTGAAAGCTTCTCTTTGAATCAATAGAACTCTGGAATAGCAGCCTTGGATCCTATGAAATAACCCCTCCAGGTATTTAAAGGATCAAGGGAAAAGGGAGAGAGAAACGTCGCTTTCAAAACTCCAACGGATCTAAATCTGAGGCAGACTAGTCGGTCAAAGAACAACCACTGACCGACTAGTTCATCAACTAGTCGGTCGGTGAAACAACATGAACCGACTAAGAGGTGAACATTGAACAGATGAAGATTTCAGACCTAGATAACTAGTCGGTCCAAGAAGACATTCTGACAGACTAGTTTCACAACTAGTCGGTCGGTCAATAAACTTAGACCGACTAAGAGTCAAAAACACATAGTCTGAATACAAATGATTTAGTCGGTCCAAGAACAAAAGTTGACCGACTAAATTGTCAACTAGTCGGTCACCAAACGTTCTTAGACCGACTAACGATAAACAGTAGCTTAGGAGAATTTTAGCATGAACAGTAAGTCACAACTAGTCGGTCAAGGAAGCATCACTGACCGACTAGTTCACAAACTAGTCGGTCGGTGAGTCAACGTAGACCGACTAACTGTAAACAGTACTGAACAGGAAATTAAGGAAGCAAACTAGTCGGTCCAAGAATAGTTGCTGACCGACTAGATCACCATCTAGTCGGTCAGTACTTCTTCTTGTACCAACTAACATGCACAAACAAGTCCGAATCGAAGCGCGACGCTTCGAGGAAGTTAGAATGAACTTGTACTAAGATCCTAGAGCTACGATATGAGCGTAATGAAGATAGAAATGTAGGAATTAATCAAGGCTTAACATTCTATAGATCGAAGCTAAAAGACTATAAAATAAACCTTAGCGATCCGTCTTCAAAGCTTCAATCTTCATTCTTGACTTCAAAGAAGGTACAAAAGCTTCAACAAAGCTTTAGGCATGCGATCACGCGCTTTGAGAAGTCTTGAGACGTCGCTTTGGATGTTCTCGTGAATTTGGCGACGATCTCCATAACTGCGCTCACAAATTGTTAGTTCATGATATATGTATGTTTGCTCATCATCCAAAACCAAATCCGGGGAGTCCAATACTCAACATGCAGGAGCTCGTCTCACGGCGGCAGCAGCTTGAGATAGCAGGCGGGCAACGACTTCGTTGGGCGCTGATGAACGGCGGCGGCCTTGTCTTCAATAACAACGGCGATGACTCACGCCGGTGGCAGAGATCTTCGCTTCGAGCCCTCGTCGGAGATCTTCAGTAGCTCTAGGCGATGCGCATCTCTTTGACAATCAGCGATGATTCTCCGAGTGGCAGCGAGATCAGAGGCGTTTGCGAGCTTCTTCTTCGTCTCCTTCTTCGTGCAGCAGCAGCGGTCTCCGTGTGACAGCTTCGAGACGGCGAGACTCCTCAGGCGGGGCTCTCCGATGAACGGCGGTGACTTAGTGACAGGGGCGGCGATCAATGGCGACGACTACTTCTTCGTCAGCAGCTCCGTCGCGTGCTCGTCGACGTTCTTCTCGGCGGGCGACGTTGACGTACAGCTTCATGGGCTTCGACAGCGATGAGCCCTTCGTTTCTTTCTCCGGCAACGGTGACGTTTCCAAGCAGCGACACTCAGCGAAGCTCCGAGCGGCGACTTCAACTTCTCCATTTCGTTCTAGGGACGTTTCGAACGTTGATCACCGAACAGCTCCTCGGCAGCGTGCTTGGACTACGGGATCTCGACGACGAGGAGCTCCTCCGATGGTCGTTCGACTGCAGCACAACGGCGATACTTTTGGACAGTGATCTTCTCCGGTGATCACTCTGCAACAGCGACGACTCAGCTCCGGTGATGGCTTTCCAACGGCGACGGCATGGGCTTTGTTCGGTGGCTCTCTACCTCGCTGAGGTGCTCCTTCGACAAATTGCTTCTTCAACGATGCTTGAGCACGAAGCGTACTGTGAGGCCTTTGGAGAATTGTTTTTGGATTGGCTACGTAAGGGGATGATGAAGATAGAAGGAATATGCGAGGGTTTAGAGCTTTTGAATTTCTTTGTATCTCCCCTAGGTTTTTTATAAAGCAGCCGCAACCTTATTTTTAGCCCCCCTCTCCAATGTTTTTTGATTGCCGTAGGTAAAAAAATTTTGTATATGGCCGTGCCCTATCTCTCTTTGGGTTGAGGGTTTTTATAATAGATAGGCTATGAATGGATGGCAAGGATTGAGGCTTGATGGACCAAGTCAAGATAGATGTTGAATAGGATATGAGTAGCACCACATCTCCCAAAATGATTTGATTCAATCCAATAGAATATTTGGCAATGGATATGATATTTTTTTTGAATTTGGCTAGGATGAAGTTTGGCTAGGATGAGGACACTACCAACTAGGAAATTTGTAGTTGGCTAGGGATCGGGTTGAATCAACCAATTTTGGATTTGATGTGAAATTCAAAAAGATTTGAATTGACCCAAAAATCAAATTTGACCAAGTCAAACTTCTTTGAGCACACACACTCCCTTTCTCCCAATAAGCTCTACGAATAGCAATTCCGCCAAATACTGAGAATACATTGTTTCGCCAAGCCTGGAACACACTGAGCACACACATTAGATATACCGACATGTTTGTCATCATCAAACCAAGATCCTAGATCGTTGCTTCCAACACCTGCAAGTTAGTACGGAACAATAAAAGTACTGAAAGGAAATAGCAATTCATTTTATTCCAAAGATAATCATCCAAAAGTACTGAGAGTCTAAACACCCGAAGGGCTACAACTGCAGAAAAAGAAATCTACTGGTGCAAGCACCCAACCTAGACAAGAAAAGTAAAAAGGTGCTACGCACCCAAACTAAACTGGAATAGAAACTCCGGAATAACAACGAGAGGCCTCTAACTCTGGTCCTCCTCTGGGTTGTACTCTGGATCAGTATCCTCCTGCTCCACGTCTGCTGACAAGTCCGCCTCGTCGACGTACTCTGGCTCAGCACCTGACGTACATCACCAAAAGAAGGAACTGTACGTCAGGTAAGGTCTACAAAAAGGGTCAGACCAAACTGCAAGTGTACTGAACTGTTAAACATCGTTTTACTGGTTGATTAGCATGCTGAGGTTATAACTGAGTAACAAAAGAAGTAACGTAGTAGGAAAGTAAAGCGTAAAAAGTAGTAGTCGTAGCGTGTGCTACCAACTACGGGACTAGCCTAAAGGTGTCAGAACAAGACGGAACTAGACAAGACAAGACGGTCCGGACACGGCACGTGAGACACGAAGGGTTCACGCCTTACGGGTTGAGGGGGATCAGACCCTCTCCCCGTGCGCACGCTCAACCCTACCCCAAACCCCAGAACTCAGGACAAGAAGTACAGAGATCACTTCCGCTAGGGAAGCACTTAAACGCCCGCAGGCTTTTTGTATCACGGAGATCACTTCCACTCGGGAAGCATCTGAAACGCCCGAAGGCTTTTTGTATCACGGAGATCACTCCCGCAAGGAGAGCATCTGAAATGCCCGAAGGCTTTTTGTATCACGAAGATCACTCCTGCAAGGAGAGCATCTGAAATGCCCGAAGGCTTTTTGTGTAACAGGGACAAGACACGACCAGTGTACGGGAGAGTTATTCTAGGGTGTCCACACGCACGCACACACAAGATAATCCTAAGGTGTCACAAGTTGTTGTTCGTCGGACTTAGACTTCCTCGTCAAGTCTAAGTCGTCATGGTGACCCGGACGCTATCATTTCACATCCGGATCTAAACACGCACAGTCTAACAGTTCTAACAATTTAAGACCAAGACACGGTCAAAAATGCAAGTGGGTACACTTGCCTGTGATGGCGAGTGTGTCATCTATCCGGGGCGTCTCGTCCAGTCGTCGCGTCCGCGGTAGTCCGTCTGAAACAGGTCACGGCGACGGTGTCAGGTCGCGATTTCAGTAAAATCTATTTATGGTTTATTTCTAGGTTATCGTGGCTAACCTAACAGTCACAAGTCAAGTTGTCTGTTTAGCCTATCTGACGATTCTATCCTATGTGCATAGTCAAAAAGTCCAACGTCGGTCTACGGTTACACATCGTTTTAAGGGAGCAGAAAGTAAATTTAGTGTGTTAAGTTTCCGATTTTAGTTATGTTTCCAGTTTTGGCTACGGGTGGGTTACGCTACGAGTTTCGGAAACCAACCTCTCCGGAGTTCGATGTAGGATGAGCGTATCGTCTGAATGGTAGAAGATCTGTGTCGTCTACGGCGTCTCGGCTACGGGTAGCGTAGCGAGACTTGTCCGGGCAGCGGACAAAGTGCGTGGCGGCGAGTAGAGGCGAAACATCGTCAACGACGTGATCGACACCGAAACAGCGAGCAGCAGAGGTAGAAACGGCGATAGGACGTCGCCGTGTCACGGCCATGGGCAGTCCAGCCTAGGAGGACGTCGGTCACACGGGGGAAATGCGGCGGTGCTCAGCGGCTGCCGGAGTGGCCTCGCAGTCGTCGGAAGAGTCGCAGCGGATGCCGCTGTGATTTGCAGCCATGAGCAAGGTAGCCCACAGCTGTACAGCGACGAGGCGGCGGAAAAAGGTCACCGGCGGTCGTGTGGCGGCGTCTCCGGTTGCTGCCGTGCGAACGGGGGTCGCGGCGAGGCGATGCGATGTTGTACGGTGGCATGCGGCGTCGCACGGGCCTGCAACGGTGTCGGGGGTCGTAGGCGGCGTCGGGGCGCCTGCAACTCGTTGTTGCGGCAGTCGCCAGTGATGGGCGGCGTCGTTCGAGGCCTCAGGCGGTCTGTGGGTGTCGGAGCTGAGGCTGCCGACGATCGGAAGCAGCAGCGGCTGCTGCGGCTTCACCGGCATCGCGGGGGGGGTCGTGCGAGGCCTCAGCCGGTCTGCAGCGAAGTTCATGGCGGTCGCGGGCGAGTGTCGGTCAGAGGAGCGGGCCGGCGACGGGTGCGACGATGATGGGTGCTTGGGTTCGGGTTGAGGAAGTTGAGATCGAGGGAGAAGGGAAATGGCTTGAGGGTTTTTGAAAACAAACGGCGGCTGAAAATTTTAATTTGCCCTCGGTCTCTTGTTCACGTGCTTGAGAAAAATAATAGGTAGAGTTATTATAATATTGAAGTTTAATATGTAGCCCTAGGGTTTTTAGCAAAAGGGGGGAGATATATTGTTAGAGGGTGCAGAAAGAGGGGAAAGACTAGAGGAGAATAGAAGAAGCAGTTTAGGGAAGATATTAATGAAAATATTTAGGGATATAGCCAGATTTGGCTATCAAATTCGAATTTGAACTGATTGGGCTAATCAACAGTCCAGATCTATCCGGACGATATCTCTCATCCGAGCGTCGGAAAAATAATACGAAAATACCTGGGCGATCGTGGAGACGAGACTCACAGATCTATGGAGCCCAATCGTGCGTAACGCCCACCAAGAATTTACGTAAAATTGGAAACGGCGTTTTGAGCCAATTGACTAAAACACCCCTATCGTTCCAAGTCGTTTTGCGAGAAAACGAGCTGTGAAATGACGTTCCTAAAAATTACTATAAAATTCTACACTCTCAAACGATCACAACGGCATATCATATCACATATATTGGAATCCATAAAAAGCCAAATAAAATATGTGCACGATAAAGCACGTGCACGCAGAAAAATCATAAGGTCGGAAAGCGACCGTTACATTCTACCCCACTAAAATAGAGGATTCTGACCTCGGAATCGACAACACTAATCAGTAAACAGGAAAGGATAACGCTCCCTCATCTCCTCCTCACGCTCCCAAGTGGACTCTTAAGGTGATCCGTGGCGCCACATCACCCTCACCAGGTCGACTACTTTATTTCTCAATTGCATCTGTCGACGGTCCAAAATCTGCACAGGCTGCTGGTCATATGTCAGGTCCGGACGGACCGTGATCTCTGAGAAATCCACAGTGTGCGACAGATCACTGACGTACCGACGTAACTGGGATACGTGGAATACGTCGTGAACACCCTCCAAAGATGGTGGCAGAGCAAGGCGGTAGGCCACTGCTCCCACACGCTCCAGCACATCAAACGGTCCAATATACCTCGGGCTCAGATTTCCCTTCTTCCCAAAACGAATAACTCCGTGGTTCGGAGAAATCTTCAGGAAGACGTGATCTCCAGGCTGAAACTCCAACGGTCTCCTCTTGGCATCTGCCCAATACTTGAATCGATCATGCGCAACTCTGAGCTTCTCCCTGATGTCTCTCACGACATCCACAGCTTCCACTATCATCTCTGGACCCAACAGCTCCCGATCTCCAATGTCATCCCAGCTCAGTGGCGATCGACATTTCCTCCCGTATAAAGTAGCAAACGGCGCCATGCCAATGCTTGCCTGGTAGCTATTGTTATACGAGAACTCCACCAAGTGAAGATGGTCCTCCCAAGATCCCTTCAAATCGAGCGTACAAGCTCACAGCATATCCTCCAGAATCTGAATAGTCCTCTCTGACTGGCCATCGGTCTGCGGGTGGTACGCTGTGCTGAAACTCAGACTCGTACCCAAATTCTCTTGCAGACTTCTCCAGAACTGAGATGTGAACCTCGTGTCTCTATCAGACACAATGCTCACGGGGACTCCATGTAAGCGTACAATCTCCTGCACGTACACGGTCTACATCACAACTAACTCCAAGAGGAAGATTTAAAATAGAAGTAAAAGAATGAAATTTTACCTCTAGATATTTCCTCGCCAAAACTTCCGTAGACTGGCCCACTCGGAAGGGGATGAAATGCGCAGACTTAGTCAATCGATCTACGATCACCCAGACTGCGTCGTTCTGTTTTGGGGTCAGAGGCAAACCAGTCACGAAATCCATCGTAATATGTTGCCACTTCCACTCCGGAATAGGAAGCAGTTGTAGCATACCAGCCGTACGATGGTGCTCAGCCTTCACCTGTTGGCATATCAAACACTTGGCAATGCTCCGTGCCACACTCCTCTTCATGCCAATCCACCAATAATTCAGACGGAGGTCCTTATACATCTTGGTGCCACCAGGATGTATAGAATATGGAGAGCTATGAGCCTCGCTCAACAGCTCCTCCCGAACATCACCAGCAGGTACACAGAGTCTGCTGCCGTACCTCAGCGAACCATCCTCATGAATTACGAACTCCGTCCGTAGTCCAGCTTCAACCTGCCTCCTGATCCTCTGCAGTTTTGGATCTACTGCCTGTGCTGCCTTGATCCGATCCACGATCATGGACTGAATCTGCAAATTCATGAATGAAAGAACCACACCAGGTAGGAAGACTTCCAAATCCATCTCTCTCAGCTCCTGCTGAATCCTCCAGTCGACAGTATGTATCATCGCGGTAGGAAGTCTACTCAAAGCATCGGGCACCACGTTCACTTTCCCCGGGTGATACTGCAAGTCTATCTCGTAGTCAGCCATAAGCTCCAACCATCGTCTCTGACGCATGTTGAGCTCCTTCTACGTAAATATGTACTTCAAGCTTTTGTGATCGGTGAAAATCTTCACGCTCTCACTCAGCAAGAAGTGCCTCCAGATCTTCAGTGCAAAAATCACCGCTACCAAATCTAGATCGTGTGTCGGGTAATTCTTCTCATGAGTCCTCAACTGACGAGAAGCATACGCGACCACGTGGCCATGCTGATGCAAGACGCATCCAAGGCCCTTCCCTGATGCATCATAGTACACCTCGAAGCCTCCGCTCCGATCCGGTACAGCCAAAACCGGTGCCGTGGTCAACCTCGCCTTCAAGATACTGAAGGCCTCCTCACAAGCATCTGACCAAAGAAACTCGACATCCTTCCTCGTCAGCGTCGTCATCGGCTCCGCAATCTTCGAGAAATCCTTGATGAATCGCCGATAATAGCCTGCTAAGCCAAGAAAGCTCCTGATATCCGACGCTGACTGCGGAGTCGGCCAATCTCTGACTGCTCTGACCTTCTCCAGATCTACAGATATGCCATCGGACACCACGTGTCTCAGGAACACGACTCTGTCCAGCCAGAACTCACACATACTATATTTGGCATATAGCTTATGTCGCCTCAGCGTCTCCAGCACTGTCCTCAGATGACAGCTGTGCTCCTCCTCCGTCTTCGAGTAAATAAGGATGTCATCAATAAAGATGACGACAAACTTATCCAGGAAGTCGTAGAATATCAAATTCATCAAATTCATGAACACAGCTGGCGCATTGGTCACGCCAAACGGCATGACCACGAACTCATAATGTCCGTACTTCGTCCGGAAAGCTGTCTTTGGAATATCGTCCTTCTTCACCTTCAGCTGATGATATCCGCTCCTTAAGTCCAACTTCGAGAAAACTCTCGAACCTCCCAGCTGATCAAAAATATCGTCGATGCGCGGCAGCGGATACTTATTCTTCACTGTGATAGCATTCAGCCCTCGATAGTCGACGCACATCCTACGGGACCCATCCTTCTTCTTCATGAGCAATACTGGTGCACCCCACGGTGACACACTAGGGTGGATGAAACCCTTCTGTAGAAACTCATCTAACTGCTTCCACAGCTTCTCAAGCTCAGCAGGAGCCATTCGATAAGGCGCCTTCGATATCGGCTGTGCTCCCGGTATAAGATCAATACCAAATTCTAGAGCTCTATCGAGTGGCAAACCCGAGATATCCTCCGGGAAGACGTCGTTGAAATCTCTGACAACTGCTGGTCGCTCGATCTCCATTTCCATCTGCATAGCTGCAACAATCGGCACCTCTGGCTTGGCTCGATATCTGATGGGCCCAAGCGACTCGTATCTGCTGCGGAACTCGAATTCTGGATTGCCTGGAATCCGGAATACCACCCTCTTGCTGTGGCAATCGATCGAGGCGTGGAAGTCTCCCAGCCAATCGATGCCAAGAATGACATCGAAATGCGGCAAGTCGTGGACGATGAAGTCTGCAAATAATTCGTGTCCACTGACCACTAAAGGAATCGATCGACAACCCATGTTCACAGTCACCACTCCGTTCCCTATGGTGATTTCCCAACACTTAGGGAGTGTGTGGGTGGGAATGGAGTGCTTTGTTATGAATCTCTGGGACAGGATGCACATCGATGCACTGGAGTCAAACAAAGTCAAGGCCGGGTGAGAGGACACAAGAATGGTGCCTAAGATGTAAACAAGGCAAACAAGGCAAACAAGCAAGCAAGCAACTAACCATAAGATCAAACTAACCATAAGATCTACTCGCATGCTGCGAAGGATTCGGAGTATACCTGCAATGACTCCATCCAGCTCCTCAGTCTCCACAGCGGTCATATTGTATGCCGGCCTCTGGGGTTGCACTGCCCTCTGAAACATCTGCCTCTGTGGCGCCAAGGGTAGTCCATGTACAGCAGCTCCTCTCTGGACTGGGGCAGGCGCTCTCATCTGCAGCGGGGCGGTGCTCCAACAATAGCATTACGGGCTCTCAGACAATCCTTCGCAGCATGCGAGGCATCTCCACAAACTAAGCACAGTCCCAACTTCCTCCTATAGTCCTTTTGAACGTGTCCCGTCTTCCCACAGTAATGGCAAGGTACCTTACTCTGAGTCTGCATAGGTGCTCCTGGCCTCTTAAAAGGCACTGTCTGGACTGGCCTCATCGTCGGCCTAGCAGGTGGCCGGTACTGCTCCATGGGACGCTTCCCCTTATCAGTTGGAGGGTCATGTAGACGCGAAATGGTCTCATGGTTCTTTGCAGCATCTAGCACATCTCTCATAGTCATGAAATTCGCCGAAGACATAGAAGCCTGAATCTTCAGACGCAGTCCCTGACGAAAGCGATCAGCTCGCTTCTCCTCCTTCCTTACCTTATGCGGGGCAAAATGACTCAGCATCTCGAACTCAGCTTTATACTCCTCGACAGTCATATCCCCCCGCTTCAGATCTATAAACCTGCTCAACAACTCCCTCCTAGCAGACTTGGTGAAATACTTATCCTTGAACATCGATCTGAAGGTATTCCAGTCCACTGGCTTCTCGAGACGCCTCTCCTCAATGCGCCACCAGTTCCTTGCATTTTCCATCAGTTGCATCTTCGCTATCTCGACACGAGTATCATCAGGGATCTTCGCTGCTACCAACTTCTCCTCGGTACTCTGGATCCACTCATCAACAGCTAAGGGTCCTTCCTTCCCTGAAAATGTCCTCGGCTGAAGCTCGTTGAACTGCTTCACTCCTGGAGCAGATCGTGGGGCAGGTGGTGGTGGTGGTGGTGCGACTGGGGGAGCCTGAGCAGCACGCTGGGACTGCGGAACCAACTGATGCTGCACCTCCAGCTTCTCCCTCATCACGCCCAGAAACTGACAGAACTCTCCGCCCTGGTCTTCCTGAATTCCATCTCCTGAGCTCCCCGATCGGGTAGTATGTCGTCCCGCCATCCTATTGACAGAAGACATAGATTAGACTCGTACAATTACCGGATGATAATAAAATGAAGTTCAATACTTTGATTCTTCCGAATTTACAGAAAGGGTGGGACCTGCATGGGCCACCACTAAAACCTGTCACGCCCCGCTTCCCAAAAGTACGGAGGCAAAGCGTGACTAAGGCCCGCTTAGGCTGGAGCTGAGAGCTCAAACCCAATAAGCGTCTGTGGTTTTCCAAAACAAAGGAACAGGTCCCTGCAAGTTAGTACGGAACAATAAAAGTACTGAAAGGAAAGAGCAATTCATTTTATTCCAAAGATAATCATCCAAAGTACTGAGAGTCTAAACTCCCAAAGGGCTACAACTGCAGAAAAAGAAATCTACTGGTGCAAGCACCCAACCTAGACAAGAAAAGCAAAAAGGTGCTACGCACCCAAACTAAACTGGAACAGAAACTCCGGAACAGCAACAAGAGGCCTCTAACTCTGGTCCTCCTCTGGGTTGTACTCTGGATCAGTATCCTCCTGCTCCACGTCTGCTGACAAGTCTGCCTCCTCGACGTACTCTGGCTTAGCACCTGACGTACAGCACCAAAAGAAGGAACTGTACGTCAGGTAAGGTCTACAAAAAGGGTCAGACCAAACTGCAAGTGTACTGAACTGTTAAACATCATTTTACTAGGTGATTAGCATGCTGGGGTTATAACTGAGTAACAAAAGAAGTAACATAGCACGAAAGTAAAGCGTAACAAGTAGTAGTCGTAGCGTGTGCTACCAACTACGGGACTAGCCTAAAGGTGTCAGGACAAGATGGAACTAGACAAGACAAGACGGTCAGGACAAGACACGTGAGACACGAAGGGTTCACGCCTTACGGGTTGAGGGGGATCAGACCCTCTCCCCGTGCGCACGCTCAACCCTACCACAAACCCCAGAACTCAGGACAAGAAGTACAGAGATCACTTCCGCTAGGGAAACACCTGAAACGCCCGCATGCTTTTTGTATCACGGAGATCACTTCCGCTCGGGAAGCATCTCCCGAGGCTTTTTGTATCACGGAGATCACTCCCGCAAGGAGAGCATCTGAAACGCCCGAAGGCTTTTTGTATCACGGAGATCACTCCCGCAAGGAGAGCATCTGAAACGCCCGAAGGCTTTTTGTGTAACAGGGACAAGACACGACCAGTGTACGGGAGAGTTATTCTAGGGTGTCCATACGCACGCACACACAAGATAATCCTAAGGTGTCACAAGTTGTTGTTCGTCAGACATAGACTTCGTCGTCACGTCTAAGTCGTCAGGGTGACCCGGACGCTATCATTTCACGTCCGGATCTCAACACTCACAGTCTAACAGTTCTAACAATTTAAGACCAAGACACGGTCAAAAATGCAAGTGGGTACACTTGCCTCTGATGGTGAGTGTGTCGTCTATCCGGGGAGTCTCGTCCAGTCATCGTGTCCGTGGTAGTCCGTCTGAAACAGGTCACGGCGACGGTGTCAGGTCGTGATTTCAGTAAAACCTATTTAGGGTTTATTTCTAGGTTATCGTGGCTAACCTAACAGTCACAAGTCAAGTTGTCTATTTAGCCTATCCGACGATTCTATCCTATGTGCATAGTCAAAAAGTCTAACGTCGGTCTACGGTTACACATCGTTTTAAGGGAGCAGAAAGTAAATTTAGTGTGTTAAGTTTCCGATTTTAGTTAGGTTTCCAGTTTTGGCTACGGGTGGGTTGCGCTACGAGTTTCGGAAACCAACCTCTCCGGAGTTCGATGTAGGATGAGCGTAGCGTCTCAATGGTAGAAGATCTGTGTCGTCTACGGCGTCTCGGCTACGGGTAGTGTAGCGAGACTTGTCCGGGCAGCGGACAAAGTGCGTGAGCGACGAGTAGAGGCGAAACAGCGTCAACGGCGTGATCGACACCGAAACAGTGAGCAGCGGAGGCGGAAACGGCGATACAACGTCGTCGTGTCACGGCCGTGGGTAGTCCGACCTAGGAGGACGTCGGCCACATGGGGGAAACGCGGCGGTGCTCAGCGGCTACCGGAGTGGGCTCGCGGTCATCTGAAGAGTCACAGCGGCTACCGCTGCGATTTGTAGCCGTGAGCAAGGCAGCCCACGGCTGTACAGCGACGAGGCGACAGAAAAAGGTCGCCGGCGGTCGTGTGGCGGCGTCTCCGGTGGCTGCCGTGCGAACGGGGGTTGCGGCGAGGTGATGCGACGTCGTACGGCGGCCTGCGACGTCACACAGTCCTGCAGCAGCATCAGGGGTCGTAGGCGGCGTCGGGGCGCCTGCGACTCGTTGTTGCGGCAGTCGTCGGTGACGGGCGGCGTCGTTCGAGGACTCAGGCAGTCTGCGGGTGTCGGAGCTGAGGCTGCTGACGATCGGAAGCAGCAGCGGCTGCTGCGGCTTCACCGGCGTCGCGGGGGGTCGTGCGAGGCCTCAGCCGGTCTGCAGTGAAGTTCACGGTGGTCGCGGGCGGGTGTCGGTCGAAGGAGCAGGCCGGCGGCGGGTGCGACGATGATGGGTGCTTGTGTTCGGGTTGAGGAGGTTGAGATCGAGGGAGAAGGGAAATGGCTTGTGGGTTTTTGAAAACAAATGGCAGCTGAAAAATTTAATTTGCCCTAGGTCTCTTGTTCACGTGCTTGAGAAAAATAATAGGTAGAGTTATTATAATATTGAAGTTTGATATGTAGCCTTAGGGTTTTTAGCAAAAAGGGGGAGATATATTGTTAGAGGGTGCAGAAAGAGGGGAAAGACTAGAGGAGAATAGAAGAAGCAGTTTAGGGAAGATATTAATGAAAATATTTAGGGATATAGCCAGATTTGGCTATCAAATTCGAATTTGAACTGATTGGGCTAATCAACGGTCCAGATCTATCCGGACGATATCTCTCAATCCGAGCGTCAGAAAAATAATCCGAAAATACCGGGGCGATCGTGGAGACGAGATGCACAGATCTACGGAGCCCGATTGTGTGTAACACCCACCAAGAATTTACGTAAAATTGGAAACGGTATTTTGAGCCAATTGACTAAAACGCCCCTATCGTTCCAAGTCGTTTTGCGAGAAAACGAGCCATGAACTGACGTTCCCAAAATTTACTATAAAATTCTACACTCTCAAACGATCACAACGGCATATCATATCACATATATCGGAATCCATAAAAGCCAAATAAAATACGTTCACGATAAAGCACGTGCACGCAGAAAACTCATAAAGTCGGAAAGCGACCGTTACATTCGGATGCTACTCCCATTGACGACTCGCTCCTTGATGAGCATCCCTTCTCCGTCTCTTCCGCTTGGACTCCATGGTATGCCGACATCGCCAATTATTTGACATGCGCCATCATCTCCCACAACTTGAGCTATTAACAGAAGAAGAAATTCTTTCACGAGGTCCGGAAATTTTATTGGGACGACCCCTATTTATACAAGACCTGTAACGATGAGGTGATACGAAGGTGTATTCTTGAAACTGAGGCGACCTCCATATTCTCTCATTGCCATGATCAGCAGTGTGGAGGCCATGCGAGTGCTTACAAGACAACGACGAAGATCCTACAGAGTGGATTCTATTGGCCGACCCTTTTCAAGGACACATACGCTTATGTCTAGGCTTGCGACAAATGCCAGAGAACAAAAAACATCTACAAAAGGAACGAAATGCCTCAGCACTACATTTTAGAGGTCAAGATCTTTGATGTGTGGGGGGTCAACTTCATGGGACCGTTCCCTTCGTCCTCTGGGAATCAGTATATCTTGGTAGCCGTGGATTATTGTCCAAGTGGGTGGAAGCGATAGTCAGCCCCACTAATGATTCCCAGGTGGTCGCCAAATTCTTTAAAACCAATATCTTCCCGAGATTCGGCGTGCCCCGAGTTTTGATCAGTGACGGAGGGAGCCACTTTATAGAGAACAAATTCGAAGCTCTGTTAAAGAAGTACGGGGTGCAACACCGAATTGGACGTGCCTATCATCCACAGACAAGCGGCCAAGTGGAATTTTCGAACAGAGAGATCAAGAGCATACTAAAGAAGACGATGGCCAACTCTAGGAAGGATTGGTCATCGAAACTTTCAGACGCACTCTGGGCTTACAGGACTGTGTTCAAGACTCTGATCTGCACAACCCCTTACCGACTTGTCTATGGGAAAGCATGCCATCTGCCCATGGAATTGGAGCACAAAGCATTTTGGGCCATCAAGAATCTGAATTTTGACGCTAAGGAGGTTGGAGGCCACCGACATCTACAACTGAATGAGCTTGACGAGATCCGGCTCAATGCTTACGAAAACGCCCGGATCTACAAGGAAAAGTTGAAGAGGTGGCACGATAAGCGAATTCTGAAGAAAGAATTCAAGGAATGAGACTTAGTTCTCCTATTCAACTCGAGGATGAGGCTTTTTCCTGGAAAGCTCAAATCGAGGGGGTCAGGACCCTTCCGCGTCACCAAGGTCTTCCCGCACGGAGCAATTGAGATAATGGAAAGAGATGATCCGTTCAAAGTCAATGGGCAGCATCTAAAACATTATGCGATTAGTGAACCAGCAATCTTTCCGGTCGGAATTTCAACAACTGATGGCTCATCTACAAATCCTCCGGATCTGAATTGCCACTAAATGAGGACTCGAGCAAACGACTTTAAACAACAGTGCTTCATGGGAGGCAACCCATGTTCTAAACTTTCTTCGTTATTTTTAGGATTATTTTTATAATTTTTAGTGAATAAATTCAGCAATGGGGGTCTCCGTCGGGAAACTTAGGTTAATCTTTGAAATTCTGCAGGAAATCATCTCCAACCGATCGGTTGATGAATCAACCGATCGGTTGGACCGTGTCTGGAGATGGCTTGTGTCTGCGCAACAGCGAACTGATCGGGTGGCATATGAGGCTGACCGGGTGGAAGATCAGGTGACACTGAAGATCCCTCGGGAATTTTTGAGGTTAAATCACCCGATCGGTTGAGCTGAGGCCGAGATCGGGTGGATGTCCGGGTGAAAAGCACAGTGCTCTCGGGAAAATTTAGGAAGCGATCAACCGATCGGGTGAAATCTCCCCCGATCGGTTCACCTATAGTTGCTGACCGACAAGGAATTTTGAAAATTTATCCCACCAATCGGGTGAACCCTCACCCGATCGGTTCGCCAACGCTTCTATACATACCCCCCGACCCGAACTCATTCACCTGACTCCCACATTTCAAATTTGCATGTTCCCTCCTCCCACCTTCCAAATTGACCTCCCCCTAGATCCCTCCACCCCTGAGATCACACCCCAATCCTTTTCCTACACTCCCCCACCATCAATATCCTTCCCATTGACCACATTCACCCACAAATCGCCGAAACCCTAACCCTAGCCCCCATTTTCAAAATTTTCTTCCTTGATGGATCAGCGAGCGGTGGCTCCCCAAATTGTTCCCTTATACGGCGTGGAACCTTTCGGGAGTTTGGACTTGCATCATCACTGGGTAATCTCTTTCCACTCTTAATATTTATTTCCTTATATGCAATTTCTTGAATTTGTGTCTATCTGCTTCATCTGCCCTATCACCATCAAAGACACCCCCCTCCCCCCCCCCCCCCCCGCTTTGTCATTGTCCCTCCACGTCATCACCATGTCTAGGAATGGAAAAGAGATTGCTCATCTTCACGCAGACACCCACTGCACGGCCCTTTTCCCCAATCATTCCTGGGCATTAACCCAATTTCTGAAGAGCAATATGCGCGTCTGCACGCCCTACTTCATTGCCCCATGCGATCTACTCTTTTTTCTGATTCCCCCACTCTTGAATCTCTTGGACTCTTTATGGGCGTCTGCACACTTTTTCGCTTCAATGGTTGCGACTTCCTTCTGCGTGCCCATGCTCACACACACAAGAATCTCACACTCGAGTTTCTCAGTTCCCTCGAAGTGTCCGATTGTGGCTTCACCTTCCGCTCCTTTAATGGCAATTTTTCTATGAGCTTTGCCGAGCTTAACAATATTCTGGATTTTCCTCATCCCGATCGCCATGTTGAATGTTCAACTCATGATCGGTCTGACATCTTTTCTTACTTTTGGGATGATGGTGTTTGGCAATGATTCACCTGGTATACCACCTTCCATAAGTAGCTCTTGCTTCCTACATCATACATCCATGCTACCGCTTCGCACATTGCTTCCTTGCCAACACTATCTTCTCCCGCGTGGATGTTTCCACGGTGTCTCGGGATGAGCTCTTATTTCTTTACGCCATGTCCCACGACAGGATTCATGGACGTATCCCATTACCCATAAACACCGCTCATTGGATCATTCACGAGTTCTTATCTGTTAGCCGCGCACCCTCTGGATCTATCTGCTGTGGTGGGATGATTGATCGCGCCCCGGCGCTGTGGTACCGCAAGCGCACGGGGTAGAGAAGTGCAAACCGATCAAATTCTTCATCAAAAAGGGCACCAATTGAGTGAGGAATCGCCTCCTCTATCACCTCATCAAGGAGATCCATATAATCGAGCTCCTCATGGTAAGGCATGTGCTTCATTGCCTTGGGAATGTGGAGCTCCACCTCGATGTTGCCGACGTTTAAAGTAAGTGTTCCTTCGCGCACGTCGACGATGACTCCGGCGGTGGCGAGGAAGGGGCGTCCAAGTATCAATGAGGTGTCTACCTCCTCCTTAATGTCCATGATGACGAAGTCACATGGCAAGCATATTCCACCCGGGACTTGAAGTGGGATGTCCTCGGCGATCCCTACCGGCCTTGTTATCCGGCCATCGGCTAATTGAATGCGCATGTCGGTGGGCTTCAACTTTGTCCCGGTGTTAAGCTTTAAGAACATGGAGAGGGGCATGAGACTCACACTAGCCCCAAGGTCGACCAACGCCTTTTGAAGAGGCACGCCACCCAAAGTGCAAGGAATCTGAAAACTCCCCGGATCTTTAAATTTTGCCGGCTCCTTCTCTCTCTTGGTGAACCAAGAGCCCTCCTCGGCTAGCATTATCTTCTCCTTCCTTTTCCTCCCCGAAATCAAGTCCTTCAAAAATTTAGCATACGTGGGGATCTCGACGATGGCGTCGAGGAAGGGAATATTGAGGCTAACTCCCCTTAGTAGTCTTTGGGGGAATACAACCTCAACTACCGGCTCAACCGGCTCCAAGCTTTCCTCCACGGCCTCCTCAATAGGAATCATGGCGGGGGTGGTGTCCTTCCCGCCTCTAGTAGTGACGGCAACTACGGCGTTGATGTGGCCCGTGTTGCCCCGTGGGTTTTGCTCCGGTTGCGCCGGCAATCTTTGAGTGTTCCGGTTGAGCAACGCTAATTGCTCCGATATTTGAGCCACTACGGTATTGAGAGATTCTTGCCCCGCCTTCAAAGTATCATTCACCTTATTTTGCTCGACCATGAACGCCTCCACTCTAGATTCGAAGTCGGTTCGTTGAGGAGCTTGTGGAGGGTTTTGATTTTGATTCCTCCACCCTTGGTTGTATCCGGGAGGCCTATACGGTGGGACTTGTTGCTTCGGTGGAAAGTTTTGTTGCGGAGGCCCCCTCGGTGGATAGTTTTGTTGTTGGGGTGGTGGTGGTCGAGCTTGTTGAGGCGGTGGTTGTGGCGGGTTCAAGGCTCCTTCATTGTTGGCGTAGGAGAATCCCGGATGATTTCTTGCGGCCGGATTGGACCAATACCCTTGGTTCCCCGCAACATATTGTATTTGCTCCAAGGATCCTTCTCCTTGCTCTCCTCCCGAGTACATGACTTGAGATTGGTCTTGCCAATCACACATTTGGTTGGTCGGTGCGGAGGTGGATGGGCTTCCTTGGGGCTCCGTGATATATTTCTCCAATCTCTCCACTACCTTGTGGAGAGAATCAAATTTGCTCGTGAGCTCCGCTACGGCCTTCGCCTCGTAGATGCTAGTTGGCTTTAAGGAGGATGTGGAGTGTCCTCGCTCATCGCCCCACTGTTGGTTATTTGAGGCCATCTCCTCAATTAGGGCCGTAGCTTCCTCGGGAGTTTTTGACAAGATTGCACCATTAGCCGCGGCATCAATAATTTGTTTGGTCCCCGGTTGGAGACCGTTGTAGAAGCTATGAACTAGCTCCCAGTCCTCTATACTGTGGTGCGGGCATTGGTGTTGCAAATCCTTAAATCGCTCCCAAGCTTCATAGAGCGTCTCCTGTGGTCCTTGCTTGAAGGACATGAGAGCGCTCCGGATCTTCACCGTCTTGGATGGCGGATAGAATTTGTCAATAAATGCGCTCGCCAACTCGTCCCAAGTAGTGAAGACTCCGTCAGCCTGCGTCCTCAACCAATAGAGTGCCTTGTCCTTAAGCGTGAAGGGGAAGAGGCGCAGTCTGATAGCGTCGTTGGAGACCCCCGGCATCTGGAATGTGGCGCACTTTGACAAGAATAGTTGGATGTGGTAGTGGGGGTTCTCATGTGCGTTCCCATGAAACGGGTCTTGTTGCATCAACACCACCAATCCAGTCTTTAGCTCGAAGTTCTTGTCGGCCGCCAACCCCGGCATGGCAATGGACGAGGTGGTAGAAGAAGTCTTAGGCCGAAGCCTATCTCGAATCGAGATTATTCTTGCCATCCTTGCCGCCAATTCTTCAGGAGTTTCCGGGTTGGTCATATACCTCCCTTCCGGATCTTGTCTCTTTTCCGCTCTAAGTCTCCGCGCGGTACGTTCGATCTCGGGATCAAATAATAAGTCTTCTGGGTCCGCCGTAGATCTCGTGTACATGCACAGTGAAAACAGAGTTTCAAAGAGATGATTAGTACCGTGGAAGGGTTAGGTAAAAATAGCAAAGGAAATAATAATGGTAAAAGAAATAAAATAAAAAGAAAATAAAAGAAAGAAATAGCTAGGTGAGAAAGAATCAAACGCAATCGCCTCCCCGGCAACGGCACCAAAAACTTGATCGCGCCCCGGCGTACACGTCCCGAGGCGACGGTTGTAGTTTTACCGCAAGCGCACGGTGTAGCGGCGAGCGGGTATCGAACACAGGGAGTACGAATGACCGTGCTTGCTCTTAATCAACCTGGCTATTTAGAGGGATAATTGCCTTGGCCGATCCTGTCACAATCGTCAGACAAAAGTGCGAAATATCAAATTACTCACCGAATTTCACGCTCTCGCGATGTTGCCGGTCTATAGCTATCCTGGGTTTGGGTCCAATCTCTTGCAAACCCTAGCCTAGGGGAGCTAGCATTAGGATCAACATCATCGTCCAATTGCGCGCCGAGCCCAATCTCTTGCAAACTCGGTCCACAATCTAGATTAGGATAGTTCCTACCCGGAGAAGTGCAAACCGATGCCCGGCCGAGTGAAAACCCTGTCAATTTCCAGTAAGTCGTGGGCTTCAGGGGTCTTCAGTTCGGGGGCGGCTCGGCCGAGTGAGTTGTAGTCACTCGGCCGATGGCTTCACTTCACTCGGGCGGACGGGATTTGCCACTCGGCCGAGTGGGTCTTCTGAAGCTCTGATGGCCGAAAAACAGTAACTTCGGTCTTTTTGAGGGCCTTCGTCTGGGCGCCACTCGGGCGGACGTGGTATCGTCACTCGGCCGAGTGGGTCTTCTGTGCTCGGCCGAGTGCACAGGTAACTCGTGTCTGAATTGGTCGGCCGAGCAGTGTCTCGCTGGTCGGCCGAGTGGCTCCTCCACTCGGCCGAGTGGGACACAAAAAATGCCCAAACTGGTCGTTTTGGCCTCCTCGTCGCTCCGGCGACGTCCATTCTTCTTCCGCTCCTCTCCAACAGCAAAATACCCCTCGGGGAGGTCGTCGGTGGCCGTCTAGATTACACGCATCTCGAGATCACTCCTAATCGCGCCAAATCACCTGAAATGCGACAAAAACAACAAATCGTGAAAAGCATCGCAATATCGTCGATATATCGTGAAAAACATGATTTGGGCGATCAAAATGGCATGCAAACATGCGGGAAAAGGGTGTAAAATAAGGAGTGATCAATGATCACTCTTATTGTCAGTTGTGTTTTGAGGCTACCGCCCCACCTCCATATTCTACCGGGACGTAGCCGTATCGATCGCGACTACTTGATCGATATCGGTATGCTAACTCCCTTTGGTGAGGAGCGTGCAGTCTACCTCTATAGTCCTGCCAACACTCTGTTTGCCATCCTCCCACCCTCATCTCCTGAGCGCCTCCCCATTCGCATTTCACATCTACCATGGGAGTTCTACCCGGATCCTTAGTATGCCACACTCGTACACTTTCCACCCTTGGAACCTCCCGATTGGCACCTGTGTGACGGTTCACCCGGTGCCATCATTATCCTCCATGGTCCACCAATAAATTTCGATCCTCCGATGATCCAGCCTGTTGCCTCTCCTTCTCCTATCGGCACACCCTCTCCTTCGTCCTCAGATGATTCCTTCCTCCATTATTCACCACCCTCCTCACCATCTCCTTACCATTCTACTGACAGTGGCTCAGTTTGACTTCCCCCTAGCATATTTCTGCATCATCATGATCATATCATATTGCTAGCATTGTCATGTCCAGCTTGGGGGAATTCAAATTTTGTGTGTGATGTCGTGTTTTTCGTTATGGTGTGCATGTTTATATGTGTCGTGCTGATGTGCTTTTCTATCTCTTATTTTGTGTGTTTCTTTTTCTTCATTTTTCAATTTCGTTTGTGTGTTTTTCTTGTTTTTCATTCTCTTTGTGTCGGTGCGTATTCCCACCATTTTCATTGCCCTCCCGTATTTACTACTATTGCATTGAGGGCAATGCAAGTTTCAGCTTGGGGGAGTCGCACTTCGTGCGTCAGTTGCGTCTTTTTCTTCGTTTTTGAGTCGTTTTCATCGTGTTTCTCTTTTTCTTCTCATCTTTTGTTCTCTCTCTCCTAGAGATGACCCCATATGATGAATTGCCATAAAACTACACACACCTAGCATGGCTTCGATAATCACATTCACTAACCCAAAGAAGCCAAGTCCTATTGCATTTCAAGCATCATGGGTTCACTTTGCTTTTATGTGAGTCGTGTGTCGTGACTAGCTTACAGTGTGCTTCTACTTTGTGATTTTGGTTTATATACCTGTCCTGGGATGACCCCTGGATTATCATGCTTCGATTAGAATATGTGGTATTTGCTTCCCCTGTCTGCTTCTATATGCATGAATATATTTATATCATGTACTTCAATTCGCATGTGTCAGTATTCCACAATTAGGACTAGGATAACACATTTATCCTATGCTCTGATTAGCGAGAAACATCTCCTTTGCCCAAGTGTTTAGAATCCGATTTCTTTTTTATTTTACTTGGTGCAAATCCCCTCATCGTGTACCGTTCTCCCACTTAGGAGAGTACACACATGTAGATCCCAAATCCAAAAATCCAAAAAAAACGAGAGAAAAGAAAACCCAAAAAAGAAAAGAAAAGAGAAAAAAATGTGTATAGCCAAAAATTCAAAAAATACATATATCCAAAACCCAAAAAAAATTCCAGTGTGAATATTTTCCTACCTACCGAGAATAAAGGGAAGACGAGAATTTGCACCGAGTGTTCTACTCCACACCTTCTCAACCTCCATCGTTTTCGAAAACACTTGGAATAGGAACTTTCTAGCTATTATCTAGGCGATAGTGTGGTGATTTCCTAGTCCCTAGCTGTGGAGTCCCCGACGCATGATACGTTTCTATTCTCCACCCTTCTCATGCATGCTTGAGCTTTTATTCGCCGCAATTTCGAATCGAATTGATATTTGGGTCAATCCTTGGGTATGTGTATATGGAGATCTATCGCATATTGTAGATAGTGACACCGCCTGCTAGCACACGACCACACTCACTCGCTCTTCACTGCGTGGGCCCACGACACTTTTTTGGACTCATATTTCCTTGGTTTAGTGATGTATTTTGTCGTATGCTTGTTTAGTGTGGCGTGTTTGGTTTTGTTGGCTCTGATAGGAAATCTAGGATTTTGCCTTCTCTTTCTATCTCTCTCTTTCTTTTTCCCCCCTCCTAGCTCCTATTCTCACTCGTCTTCCTCGAGGACGAGGAAGGGTTCAGCATGGGGGATTTTGACGTGCGTTTATATTTTATATATTCATGCACTCATCTTTGTGTTTTTCCGTTGTTTTCCGTCGTCCCGTATCCATTTTCTTATGATGTCTAGTTTTCTTTCACTTCTTTGTATTTTTATGTCTTTGCAGGAGATTGCCAGCGTTGGGGACATATGATGAAGATATCATGAGCCCCCTGAGCAACGGGTGGAGTCCCGCGGTATCTAGAGGGCCAAACGATGAAGATTGCCATTTCTCAGTCCTCAACTGATCGGGTGGAACAGCCACCCAATTGGTTGATGCACGCGTATCCGACCCGGACGAATGCTGAAGTGAGGAGCAGCTCAACCGACCGGTTCACCGACCGATTGAACACAGCAGAGCTCTCGGCCATTTGAAGCTGAAATCCAACCGATCGGGTGACATCTCACCCGATCGGTTTATCTGAAGTGAATTTCCTAAACGATGACCCGGAGAGCTCAACTGACGGTTTGCTGACCGTGTGAAATCGACAGAACTCTCTGTCTTTTTGGGATAATTCCAACCGATCGGTTGAATACTGAACCGATCGGTTCACCTGATGCCGCATCGCCCCAAATATCGAACCGACGGCTCCACCCGCTCTCCTCAGTGCCCGGTTGAGGCTCCCGAAGCCGACAACCGAAGCATCAAGCAACTCACCCGATCGGTTGATGCTTCAACCAATCGAGTGACGTCGATTTGTATAAATAGTTGCCCTAGGTTTCAGAAAACGGGGAGTTGTTATTTTTTGTCTTTTTCTTGTACGGTGACGGCTGGAATTTTATTGCATTTTGTAAGCTTCTGATTGCTTTCAAACTTTAATACTATCTTGATAGCATTGCTACTATCTCATTTCAATTGCTTGATCATGATTTCTACGGTTGATTTTCATTTAGATTGCTTTTTAGCTATGATTTGTGAGTAGTTCCCAAATCTGGGATTTTGGTGGAAACCCCTTCGTGGGTTCTCCCTGATGCATCCATAGGACTAGGATTTCGATAGGGATTAGGAATTTAGATGGTTATGTAGGGTATTTCATTGTCATTGGTGGAAAAAAGACCACCTTTGATCATCGGGCCAAGGGGGAATAAACTTGGCGGTTGACTCCCTAGCCACAGCTCACGCCCTTAGCGTAGACATTGAATCCTAGCGCGTGGGAACGGTAGGATGAGATGTTGGGAGTAATCGTTGCGAGCTTAGTGCTTCCAGAGTCAGTCGGTGTTAATGGACATGGGAATGCCCACCGATCGAACCCGAATAGTCCAGCATATCATCCTAGGCATCGACCAGAATATCAGGTTCATGGGACGCTGGTATCACTCTTAGAGGCAACGTCTCACCACTGAACCCTAAATCCAATCGTATTCCTATCCGTAGGTTGTAATAGCGAGAACACATGATAGGGTGGAAACCAAAGTCCTATGTTTTCTTTTATATCGTTTATGCTCCGTATTTACATTTTGTGACAAACCATCGATCGTACGGGCTAACTCACCCATAGGGTGAACCGGTTCCTCTTTGACACAAGCAGAACACATGCCTCCCTGTGTTCGACCCCCAAGCCACACTACAACACTGTGCGCTTGCGGTATAAATATTTAAATCTGGTATCCCCAATCCTATTGCACTTTTATGCTCAAAAACTAGGAGACGTCAGCGGCTTGGCCTCCTTCTTGCTTAAAAGGTACTTGAGGGCGGCATGATCAGTATGCACGATAACCTTAGCGCCCACAAGATACGACCGAAACTTATCCATGGCGTGGATGACAGCTAGCAATTCCTTTTCTGTCGTCATATAGTTCCTTTGAGCTTCGTCGAGGGTCTTGCTTATATAGTAAATTACGTGCAGATTTTTGTCCTTCCTTTTCCCCAAGACGGCCCCAACTGCATAGTTGCTAGCGTCCACATCAATTCGAACGGCAAGCTCCAATCGGGCGGTTGAATCACAGGTGCAGAAATAAGGGCTTGCTTCAAGAGGCAGAAAGCTTCCATACACTTGTCATCGAAGACGAAAGGTGTATCCTTCACGAGGAGCTGAGTCAAGTGCCTAGAAAGTTTAGAGAAGTCCTTTATAAAATGGCGGTAGAATCAGGCATGCCCTAGGAAACCACGGACTCCCCGAAGGTTAAGTGGAGGCCGAAGCTTTTCGATTACATCTACCTTTGCTTTGTCTACCTCAGTCCCTCTTGAAGAGATAATGTACCCCAATATGACTCCTTGCACCATAAAGTGGCATTTCTCCCAATTTAGAACTAGCCTTTTATCCTGACATCTATTCAGAACTTTAGCTAGGTTTCGGAGACACGAGTCGAAATCTGTTCCATTGACAAAGAAATCATACATGAAGACCTCCATTATGTCCTGGGAGAAATCGGAGAAAATTGTAGACATCAAGCTTTGAAATGTAGCCGGGGCGTTGCAGAGCCCGAACTGCATCCTTCTATAAGCATACGTGGTCTTTTCTTGGTCATTATTATGGATGGGGATTTGCAGGAAGCCAGAGTATCCATCCATGAAGCAAAAATAGTTGTGCTTGGCCAGTTTTTCGAGCATCTGATCAATAAAAGGGAGGGGGTAATGATCTTTCCTCACGGCTTTGTTTAATTTCTGGTAATCGATGCACATCCGATATCCAGTGACTGTCCTTGTAGGTATAAGCTCGTTTTTCTCGTTACAAATAACTGTCATCCCTTCATCCTTGGGCACAACATGTACCGGGCTAACCCAACGATTATCGGAAATAGGGTAGATAATCCCGGCTCGGAGAAGTCTAACAATCTCCTTCTTAACTACTTCCATCATAATAGGGTTCAATCTTTGTTGTGGCTCAATGGAAGTGGCTTGCTCATCTTCAAGTAATATTCTATGCGAGCAAAGCCCCAAGCTTACTCCCTTCAAGTCTTCAATTACATACCCGAAAATGTTCTTAAATTTCTTCAGAACATCAAGCAGTTTGGTCATTTGGTCTTCGGGTAGTAAGGAGTTCAGAATGATCGGTTGCTTTGAATCCTCCCCCAAATATTCATACTTCAATCCCGGAGGTAACTCCTTCATCTCGACTTCGTGTGGCCCCGATACATATTTCTCAAGCTGTACATCTTCCAATGAAAGAGTCTCTTCCTGGATCTCCGGGATGTCAACTTTCGGAACTTCACTTTCAACCATGGGTTCGTGGGGCGAAGCCTTGCAAGGTGGTGAGAAAATCATAGAGGAAGACTCTGGTTTCACCTCAAGTGTATGATAATTATCCGACAAAAAGGCTTCAACACGAAAACAGGTCTCAATAGCAGATAGTTCTCCACCACTACCTTCAGTTTCATAATGGTCCCAAACTTCAGGGTTCTCTGTAGAGGTCTCCAAGGAAAAGACAGATTCCTGCTCACTGCACTCGACAAACCCTGCCTGATGATCCTCCAGACAAATTCCCCCGTTGGTGTGTAGATCCCTCTCACTGAAGTCTGTGCTAGGTATGTCAGTAAGCATCACATCATCAGAGGGGAAAAAGAATGTCGTGTCGGGCTTCTGCTGAATATCATGATTCCTCTTTTGATTTTCCACTGCAGCTGTCAGGAAAGATAGGATGCGCGAGGTGCTTAAAGACCCTGCTAGACTCTGGACCCAACGGCTGGTGTCGGGTGCATGTCCCCAGACGTCATCGTAAAAGGCACATGACATTCTTGCTGTAGAGTAGAGAACCTGTAAGAAAAGGAGAGAAGGGGCTGCAACAATAGAGAGCACGTTAATAGCGCAGGTTGGTCTACCAACCCTCTTAAACGAATATGTATAGTATGTCCATGAAAAATTAAAAAGGGTGTAGAATGTGAAAATTATCACGGGGCAGGGATATGAACTAGTCTCGAGGGTTACTGGGTCCTAACTAAAACAAGCAAGTTGCCTCCCCGGCAACGACGCCATAAAGCATGACATCCCCTAGATTGTGCAATGTGTAAAGGCGGATCGGGGAGTACCAGGATTAAAAATTTGTAACCGCAAGTGCACGTTGTTGTAGTGTGGCTTGGGGGTCGAACACGGGGAGGTGTGTGGTGTGTTTGTTAACAAAGAGGAACCAGATCACCCGGTAGGTGAGCTAGACTTATCGCTTAGTGGGTTGTCACGGTATGAAACTACGAAAGGTATAAGATATAAAAAGTAACCCAGGACCTTGGTTTCCATCCTATCATGGATTCTCTCTATTACGACCGACGGATAGGAATATGATTGGATTCTAGGGTTTAGTGGTGAGATGTTGCCTCTAAGTGATACCTAGCATCCCATAGGCCCGATATTTCGGTCGATGCCCAGGATGATACGCTAGGTCTACCCGGATTCGGACGGTGGGCATTCCCATGTCCAACACCGATCGACTCCGGGAGTACTAAGCTCGCAACGATTGCTCCCGACATTTCATCCTGCCGTTTTCACATGCTAGGAATCAATGTCTACGCTAGGGGTGTGAGTTGTGGCTAGAGGATCAAACGCCAGTTTTATTTCCCTTGGCCCGACGGTTAGAGGAAAGGTCGTTATCCTGCCAATGATAATAAAACACCCCGCGTAACCATCTAAATACCTAGATCCTATCGAAACCCTAATGTGTTGGTCATTCTAGGGAGAACCCACGAAGTGGCTTCCACCAATGTCTCAGGTTAGGAAACTACTTACTAATCATTGCAAGAGATTCAATAACACAAATTTCAGCCATTAAAATTTTAATCAAGCAATAGATTAGAGAAGAAAACAATAGTATTATTGCAATATTAATGTATCAAAGTGATCGGAGAACTTACAAAACAAATTTAATTAGCAGCAGTCAATATCCCTAAAAAACTGTTAAAACTGGGGATCCTTGTTTTAGGGAAAAACTAGGGCTATATATACAATTTGGCAAGATGTCAGGGAATATTTCCAGAAGAAGACAAAAATAAGCATCCAACCGATCGATTGAAACATCAACAGATCGGTTGAGGCAGTAGGGAAATCGATCTTCAGCTTCTGAAAATCATCAACCGATAACTGAACCGATCGGTTGATGTTGTGATAATTCTCAATCGATCGTTGAACCGATCGGTTGAGGTCGTGGAGCTCTGGAACTTGCGAAGATTAGCTACAGGTGAACCGATCGGTTGACAAGTCAACTGATCGGTGGGAATTCAGCTCAGAAAAATAGAGAACATCGTCGCCACCAACCGATCTCTAAACCGATCGGTTGGGATCTGCTTCATTGCTGCTCCTCGTCGGGTCGGATACGCATGTACGAACCGATCAGTTGGAACTGTCCAACCGATCGATTGAGGGTTGATTCATGATATAACTTGACATTTGGCCCTCAGGATCTCGTGTAGCTCCTCCCGTTGCTCCAGGGACTCATGATGTATGCTTGGTATCTCCCCTGCACTGACAATCTCCTGAAATAGCACATAAATACAAAGAAAGTGAAAAGAAACTAAAAATCACAAAGGAATAGATACGAAACAATGGAAAACAATGGAAAATGACGGGAAATCACAAAGAAGACGTGCATGAATATATAAAATATAAATGCATGTCCCTCTTCCATGTAAGAAAACATGTCTTCGCTTATTTGCATATTATCATCAAAATTGAACTTGCTGAATTTAGAATTTACCTTTGATCTACCTGCCATAAAGCAAGTTCCTTTGTCCTAGGTAGAATTGTCACCAGAAAGTTCGTCGGCATCACTATCACCACATGCCACCATTATTCCTCGTTTGGTTGCCTTTTTCCTCCATCGCCAATCTTCTCTTTCCTTCTGCCCTTTAGAAGAAGACAATCCGCCACCTTCAAGTGTCTTTGTTTGTTGCACCTAAAGCACATAGGAATCGAGCTTTCCTCATCATCTCCATCTTTCTTCTTTCTTCTCCACATATTTCTGGTTCTTCTCTTGCCATGACATAGAAAGTTGGAAAATTATTTGACAACGAGGGCTATCTCATAATCGTCTAAGTCATTCATTGCATCTTGGAGCCACTTAATTGCCTTGAAAGCTAGATCATTTTTGCTCTTTTCCATCTTAGGAGTCTTTTCATCCTTCTTTCGTTCTTTTGCACTGATCATTTTCATTTGAACTTCGTATGCCATCAACTTTCCCATGAGTTGCTCGAAAGTGATGGATGTCAGATCATGTGCTTCCTTTATTGTCGTTCTCTTTTGAATCTAATTTCCAGAGAGTGAGTAAATGACTTTTCCTACCAAGTCTTCCTCTGAAATATATTTTCCAAGCACGTTGAGAGGATTCATAATGTCTGTAAAATAAAAGAACATAGAGTCAATGGTTTCATTAGGAAGCATAACAAAGTTCTCATATTTTTGTACCAAAATACGATTCGTGTTTTCATTACCTCAGATGTCCCTTCATGGGAGTCCATATGTCTCTAGTCCTGGTGCAAGAAGTAATGCGGTTGAATTCATGTTTATGAAGGCTACAATACAAGATGCACATGGCCTTAGTGTTTAAGCTTTCTAACCGATCATTTTATTTTTTTTTCTATGGCGTAGGCTTATCGTCAAGGGTGAAGCTCTCACTAATAATTTTCCATAAAGCCATAACCGTACCTTTATTTTGGATGGACATTGTTTGTTTTAGTAGTTATAATCGGTGCCATCAAATAGAAGTGATCGAAGGTACGATTGACCTTCTTTTTGGTTATGAGGGTCAATGGGATATGTATAAGGAATTTGTGCCGTTGGATCGAAATTTCAATAGAAACAGAGTGGCTCCCAGCCTGGACTCCTTGCTTCTGCTCTGACCCCAAACCCTTGAGGACTTCATCATCTATTATAACCAAAAAGAGAAAAATAACCCGATCACACATCCGGGTAGTGATTACACCGTACAAGATATCGTTCGAAAAATTAAGCACAAAGATAGCTCCTGATTGAAGCTACTCACAAATACAATCTAATCACCAAAATAAAAATAGAAAGAAGTTACTGTGGTGTAGATCGTCTCTCAACAAACTCGTAGGTGTACACCGTGCTTGATTCCAGTGTGGGTAGAGAAAGATATTGCCTTTCCAAATCCACGTCTGCAAATCTCCTTTCTTCTTCTTACATAAGCACTTGAAGAGTTGATGAGTGGAGGATCTCGGCCAGCTAGCAAGGATGTAGATCTCTGGAGTTTTTTCTAGATGCATCAATTCAATTCTTCTCCAAGGGATATCTCTCTCTTTTATAGAGGATGCGAAGTTTTATTCAATTAGATTTCTTGACT